>JAWDGP010003066.1:2430000-2465000 GCA_033675545.1 Elysia crispata | reverse complement strand
AAGTGAAGTCAAAGATTCTACGATGAAAACTATTGAAACTATACTTCACAGATTTCATGTTTGCAGGCAATACTGATGTCCTACTCCAAAAAGTCCGTAATGTATTTCCGCGAGCAATTTGACCAGGAGAAAGGCGATGCATGTTTGGTTACGGAATCTGCCATTATCTGTTGGGGTTCTTTCCCCAGTTCACCACAGTGGTTTTTGTCGCTGTCATGGTGCATGCCGAGGCTAGGTGGAGTGCAGAATAAAGAAAGGAGCATAGTAGAATGATTTGAATAAAGTATAGGAACAAAAACGTTTTCCAGAGTTGATTTTTAGATGTGGTTGCAGTTTTTAGATGCTTAGGGGTTGTCATCAGATCATCATGTTCAATGCGTGCTGAAATGATGTGGTCAATTGGCAACCTAACAAACAGGACTCACAGTCACAACACCTAGATGTAATGAGAAAATCCTTGTAAATGTGGACATTATAGAAGGCTATATTATCTCTTTGCTTAGTCTGTGGTACTCACTTGTGCCCCATCTCGTAAGCTATGACAAAAGCAGTAGAAAGACCGATATATTCATTGATGTTACAGCTTCGTTTCTTGTGGCAAATACTGCCTAAATCGGCCAAACCTTACATTAAAAAAACGAGGAGTGTATATTTAGTCACATGAAAAAAATATAATGCTATATTAAAATCTCCTAATCTGCTTGCAAACTAATTATTGTAGCTTATGTTGGCAAAAGCTATAACTGTTAAGAAACAGAAAAGGCAACAAAGTTTGAAAACATTAGCGACATTAAAAATAATATCACTCAAAGCAGTATTGTATCAGCGGGAAAAAGAATTCATAGTAGTAATAGTAGAAACAGCAGCAACAGAAGCAGCGGTGAAAGTAACAGTAATTGTAGTTGTAGTAGTAGAAGTAGTAGTAGTAGTAGTAGTAGTAGTAGTAGTAGCAGCAGTAACAGCAGCAGCAGCAGCAGTAGTAGTAGTAGTAGTAGTAGTAGTAATAGTAGTAGTAGTAGTAGTAGTAGTAGTAGTAGGAAGAGGAGGAGGAGGAGTAATAGTAGATTTAGTTTTAATTATATTAATAGTAGTATATGTTGTGATAGTAGTAGTAGTAGTAGTAGTAGTAGTAGTAGTAGTAGTAGTAGTAGTAGTAGTAGTAGTAGTAGTAGTAGTAGTAGTAGTAGTAGTAGTAGTAGTAGTAGAAATAGTAGTAGTAGTAGTATTAGTAGAAGTAGTAGTAGTAGTAGTAGTAGTAGTAGTAGTAGTAGTAGTAGTAGTAGTAGTAGTAGTAGTAGTAGTAGTAGTAGTAGTAGTAGTAGTAGTAGTAGTAGTAGTAGTAGAATAAGTGCTTTTAAACGTGATATGCTCATCGAAGTAGGATTTAAGTTGGCACACATTTATTTCATGTGCTTAACATTATTCGGTGCACTTCTAATGCCAATATAAAAACAATCTGTCTCTTTAAGTCATGCTAATCATTATAAAAATCTAATCTTTAAAAAGCAATGACTGGATCTGTAGAATTTCCTTTTGTTTGACAACGACACAGCGATCATGATGAATATATCAAGCTGCTTGCTTACCCAAGTTGAGGCATCTAGAGTCTGCAGACGAACACAGGTTCTCTCTGGAAATGCGTGAGCAATGGCAAGAACCATTGTGTAGGGATTAGTAAATGAGGACAGAAACAGAAAATATTTGGACCCAGTCGAAACTCGAAACACAATATTGTTTGCTAAAAGGTGAAACGAGACTGATTAAAAAAGCCACTGTAAAAGAGTGTTGTAACACAAAAAAGAGAGAGTTTCAGAGAGAGTAAGAGAGAGAGAGAGAGAGAGAGAGAGAGAGAGAGAGAGAGAGAGAGAGAGAGAGAGAGAGAGAGAGAGAGAGAGAGAGAGAATGTGAGAAATAACGAGAGAGATGTATTATAACAAGATTCATAAATTTATTGAAAGTCACACTGAAGTGGGAAAAGGTTGGTTTAAGAGATTAAACAATATAAAGATTTTTGTCAAACTCAGAGGAAATAAAATAATAATAATACATCGAGATGGATGTTTCCTAGCAATATGGATGCCAGCAAGTTATATATTTCCCATGACAGGAGAAACGATCGGCATGAATGGCAGTCAATGTAATTTTGAATGCTCTATAATTTTTTATAGCTTGAAAGGTTATAGTATCAAGTACGAACAGATAAAAAACAATTGAGTGACCAGTGTAAACATATATTTGCAGAAAATAGTTGCTGAGAGGTCATCACGATACTGCATGAAATAAGAGTTCCATATCTGATAGGTGAGTATCAAAGTCATTAATTCCACAACGTTCAACTCAGTATTGTTTTTTTTTTTTTTGTATTTTTTTTTGAATGATACGTTGGATTCATTTGCCCTGTGTTGTTTATGGAGGAAAACTATCGTTAACTTTACTATATGAACTATAAAGGCTCGATATATTAACTAAAATGTCCATTAAAAAATCCATCAATTGTCCTCATAGGCTACAGAACAGTTAATGAGATTGAATGTGTAGATTATTGAATATCGGTACATAAAAATACAATGGGTATATCTATAATCTAGGTTTAGGTCTAGTTTTAGCATAATTGCTGTGATTGCCTAATGGCAACAGGACTTTCTCAGACAACCGCAAAATCGAGTACTACGTTAAAGTTATTTGAATTTATTATCGTTTCGTTCTGTTTCCTCGATTTCTCTCTTTATTTCTACATGTCTACCTTCTACCTATCGTTTGCCTATCTTTCGTCCCCCCATCCCCCATGTGTCTCCTCATGTCTATCTTCCTTTCTTTCTCTATTTCCTCTATCTCTGTCTCCATATTATTTACCTTACTGTCTTTTTGCTTTTTTCTTTTCTTTTTTTTTTTTAAGCTAATTTTGTTTTATATATTTATAGCAAATATTAAAGTAATTATCCTTCAATATCTAATATAACTACTTATGTTGTGTAAGCTATTTGTCGACAGTGTTTATTTTCGACAGATTAGATGCTAAAGTAACACAAACAATTTTGCAGCCCTCATTTTTCCCAAATTAGCTGTTAGAAGATTTTTGTTCTGATTCAGAAGCAGTCCTGATATAAATATATAAAAATATAATATAATATAATATATATATATATATATAAGTTGCTAAATAAATCAACATTAAACTCTTTGAATTACATTTTACAAACTTCATTGAACCTGAGCTTATGTGCATGTATTCGAAAGGATCTACGCAAAGTAACTTTGAAAGCACGAACAAAAATAAAGAACCATCATACATCAGATACGCATGTATACAAAGACAAAGATAATCTAGCGTTTTTATCCTGTCTCAATCAGGTCTTCTCTGTCTGTCTGTCTGTCTCTCTTTCTCTCTCTCTCTCTCTCTCTCTCTCTCTCTCTCTCTCTCTCTCTCTCTCTCTCTCTCTCTCTCCATATTTTTGAGGCTCCTGATTGATGGTGCATTTCTTACTTTGAATGGCTTCGACCTTTTCAATTGTTATTGGCTTTGAGATGAACGGGTCCAAGTGGCTCCTCTAGTTATACGTAAACATAAAAATAAACTCAATATAATGGCCAAGAATGTTGATTTCGACTCTTGCGATCAAAAGAGTAAATGCATACATTGCTATGAGACAACAAAATATCTGTTATTGCTGTCATCGCTAAATATGTTATACGAGGGCAGGCTGATAATTAAGTTCCGTTTAATCATAACTTTTTAATTTTTCACAGCATATACATAAACAATACGTGAAACGAAAGCTTAATATCTCAGCTACATACTTAGCACTCTATTTTTCGATGTAGTCACCGTTGCGATCAACACACCGCCTCCAACGTTTCACTAGTTGGCTCACGCCGTCAGCGAAGAATTCAGACGGCTGTCCACGGCACCATCTGCGAACATCTGCGATAACTTCCTCATCATTGTCATAGTGATGGCCCTTCAGGTACTTCTTGAGTTGGGGAAACAAATAATAGTCAGAGGGGGCAAGATCGTGGCTGTATGCAGGGTGAGGTAGGGTCGTAAGTTCCAACTGCCTTAAGGCGTCCTGAGTTTGGCGACTGGTGTGCGGGCGCGCATTGTCGTGTTGCAGGATTGAGTCCTTATCACGCCGAATACGCCTGAGTCGGAGTTTGAGAGCTCGGAGTGTTGAAATATATCGCTCAGAGTTCACAGTTTGCCCTTGCTCCAGAAATTCCATGTGGACCACTCCCTCCATGTCCCAGAAAACGGTGAACAAGACCTTTCTTGCAGAGGCAACAACCTTGAACTTCCTTGGACTTGGAGAAGTTTTGTGCCTATACTCCATCGATTGGGCTTTACATTCTGGATCGTAGTGGTGGACCCAGGATTCGTCTCCAGTCACAATGCGTTGCAGAAATGCTTCTCCTTCTGCATTGTAACGCTCTAAGAGTTGAGTACACATGTCCTTTCTCTGCGCTTTCATCTCTACAGTGAGCTGTCTTGGGACCCAACGGGCAGAGACTTATCGGTAACCCAGTACAGTTGTGGCGATATGGTGCACTCGTTCTTTCGAAATGCCTACTTCATCTGCAATTTCCTTTTGTTTGACCCTTCGATTAGCTCTAATCATGCAGTCAACTTTCTCTCGATGAGCCGTGTCCGATGCGGAAAGGGGCCTACCCGAACGCTTTCGATCACGCAGAATTGTCTCTCTGGGGTCTTCCCCTTTAAAAATTCTCACCCATTTGCGAACTGCACAGTCTGAAATGCACATTTCACCATAAACTGTCTTCATTCTTGCATGAATGTTTGCAGTAGAACATCCCTCAGCTGCCAAAAACTCGATAACAGAGCGCTGTTTGATGAGAAGGTCATTGGAAGTCGCCATTGTCTCATAAACATGGCCACCACATAATGTGTTGCGCGTCACTGCATTATGAGCACGAATGACGTCACACAAACTTGTTGTTATAGTTAAGTCTAGAAAAATGGTTCGAGAGGATATGTATGAAATGTTAGGTCGATGTGACGAAAATTGACCTAGTTATTAGCAAACGGAACTTAATTATCAGCCTGCCCTCGTATATGTCTTTCTTTCCGTCCAGGTATGCCAAAGTGTTTTTGAGGAAACCCTAACGTTGGCTATCATTCCTATGCTTATTTCTTTTCGCTCCATTCATTTTTAATATTTCTAAGTTACCCTTTTAACTCTTTATAGAAAGAACATTATTGTAAACTCAAAGAAAGAAAACAAAATACTGTATTGCTTTGTGCACAGACTGACCAAGAAATATGATTACCCTGTCATGAGTACAGCATTGTCGTGATGGTAAGTGTGGGTTGTCCGCTCTCGGAGACGGTTCTGCCAGGCGCAGAAACTTGTTAGTGTCGCCTTAGCACGAGACGTGATATTTGGAAGGTTTTTGCCCTGTTAATGACATTCATATTACAAGATATGATTTCGTATACGTAAATGTGAATTGACTGCCACATAAGGAAATGAGAATAATTATTGCTGCTAAATCTGTGCATGGAAATAAAATATATCAAATCTACATATCTCTGTAAACAATTAAGACATTTATTTTTTCGGAGGTCTTCTTGTCTAACGGAGGAAATCATTCTTCGGCTTAAAAAAATATTAAAAAGTAGGATTCAGGTGGAAGTGAAGCTGGAAAACCATGCAGAGAAAACAGCAAAAACGAAAATGAGATCATGATTATAAACCGCTTGCCTTGAGTTCTACAAAGAACCTCTCGAACACAGTCACATTACAGTTTGTAAATAAGCATTTTCAGCGGTACTTTATATGACAGGGCTTAAATAATAAATCATGTAACAGCGCCATACTAAATGGGTTAATGTATTTAATGTCAAATTACACACAGATCAAGTAGTGGAGTTCTTTCACTGACTGTGTGGAAACATTTATTTCTTTGGTACTTCCTATTTTCAGAACGCCTTGCAAATCAGTGGATAGAGAGTTGTCGAGTACCTGCATTTGGGGTTAAATCTGACTTATATTGACCTTTTTGTGCACGTTGACAGCTTGCTATATATACATATGTATATATATATACACACACAGTCATGATTAGATTCATATTTTACAGAAATCATATGCATTTTATTGCCTTTAACTCAATGTAGGAACAGAGATATCGACTGATCTTGTTAGCGAATAGTGTTACATAATTTATTACATAAAGTCCCAGGAAATACTTGGATTTTGTCGCAGAATAAGGCCTTTCTATTTCTTTTTTTTAATTTTGTTTTGTATCATTTTTTAAAGGCATCGGGAAGAATACAACGGGGATCTCCTGAAGAGCCTGACGCGAACCCTCATGGTTAGGTTAAGCCTTTCATTTCGGCGCTTTGCAGGTTGAGAAGCTACTTGTTTACCAATTCAGTTTCTAATATTATTTGTAACTAAGATATATTCTCGTTTGACTGTGAAAGGACTTGCATGTATACAGTATACAGTTTTCAGTCTTGTTTCAGCTTAATTGACGCTAAGAAATAAAATCTATGAATTTGATGAGAACTTAAATCGAATGGGCGTCGAGCAAAGTTGTATGTTTGCAGCTATAATCGACGTCTTAAGATATTATCTTTGCATCTTTTTTTCTTCTTCACAGCTATGACCTTTGTTCATCTCAAAGTGAGAGTGAGTTTTACAAATCTATTGATCCCATTTTGCATGCATTGCTCTGCCTTTTTTATGTGGTTGGGTGTCAGATGAGATGTTGAGCACTCACCTTCAGTGAGTCGAGCACAACGATACGGGTGACGACGATGTTGATCTGATTTCCGATGGTTGGGTCTTGGTACAATTTAGCAACCTGGCCTCGAGCAGATAGCAAAAATAGCGAGAAGCAATCAGCACTATGAGACGGCTGTTTTCACAAATACTGCAAGGATTGTTTTCTTTTTCCTGTTTTATTGAACTCTTGTTGAAGGTTGAATTTATTGCAATTCTTATTTATTGTCTTTATTATTCAGTATTATTTTCATTAACTGGAACTACTACTAGCTCTTGCATAGATTATAACAATGCTACTTCGAGCATTATGAATTTAACACCGAAAGTCTGACACAAATTATTCTACATATCCATAGCATATTACCCTTGTTAGTCTCCACTGGATGGCTTATACCTCTTAACCGACACTTGTTTTTTTTTTTTTTTTTTTTTTTTGTTCTGGAAAAGTAAGGAGTGCTCCTACACAATATTTCACTTCTTGCTATAAAAGATATTTACAATGTTCATGATGGTGAGGGCGTAATCAGTTAATGCTTCTGTGTCTCTTCCTTCCGTGTGGTAGTAGAAGGCACTCATCTTCTTGTCGATCACAACCATTGTCTCTACGTGGCGAGCGAGACTTACTGATCTCTTCATGCGCTGTTTGGACCTGGTTTTAAAGATATGAGTAGCTTTAAGCTAAATAATTTGCAGGTAAGGACATTAAAAAATATGCAATGGTAACCTCAGAATAGAATTAAAAGTGTTTTTCAATAATTCTGTTAATAGTTACAATTATTCATTTTAAACGTACAGTCTCACCATCATCATCATCATCATCATCATCATCATCACATCCTCCTCCACCTCCTCATCATCATCTTCATCATTACCTCATCATCCTCTATAAAATCAGCGTCTTCTTTTTAATCATCAAAGTAAGCAGAAAAACTAAGCTAAATGCGGAGATCAACATAATATTAACGGAATCATCTCACCAATACTAAAATCCCAAGCTTACTTCACCTGGCATGTTTATCTTTTCCAATGTGTCTAGACTTGGCTGTAGATCGCCGTTCCAAATCTGCTGGCTCGTTTGGCCTCTTTAGAATGGAGTTCAATCGGTCACGACGCTGTCGGTAGACCTCAGCCAATTTGTCCTCTGTTTGGTATGAAAGATATTGAAAGTGCTCAGAATGGATACAGACATGAAGGTAATGTTAGTATTTTGCGAATTATGCATACTGCACGTCAAAAGAATTTAAAAAGATATCACTGAGAAAAAGTGATTATTTGGTGGAAAGGTCATCATCATAACGTCCGCAAAAATTTATTGCAAAGAAGTTATTACTATGAAAAATTGATATATTCTCAATAACTTTACCTCTTCACATCAGACTAATTATATTCACGTTTTATGGCTCCTGCAACAGAAATATCTTTTTCAATCGAACTTTTACTTTATTCACAAAGTTAAGTTACAAAAAATATACGGTATTAACCTATAACCCCGCTTCGCCTGCGGATGTCTCTTAGCTTGAGTGGGTCCATGCTGTAGACGACATGCGGATGTCCCTCAATTCCGACGACGTTTGTATGATTCCACAACGGCTCCACAAAGAAGTAGCCAGTATCAGTGGAAAAAATTCCGTGCTATGCGGATGATAAGAAACCAGCAAGGCATGATGAAAAGGTAAATGGCTCTTAAACAATAATTTTCAAAAATCTGTCGAACAACAAGAATTTGATGTAAAATCTTCTTCCCTGCAAGTGCATAAACCATCCACCAAGTGTGTCAAATCAGGATGCTCAGTCAAGGCCTGTAGGACTGTTATTTCAGCCAAATTTCTTAATAATCACTTGAAATCGATAAATTGAGCATCATCTCAAAGGCAGATTTCAAAGTAAAGGGATTATTAGTATGTGACAGAGTTCGTATCATCTTTTTTACACATCAAAGTTTTTTTAAACATGATTTTATATTATTTGAGTAGAGAGCGAAAACGACATAAACGACTTGTTTGTTTCTAGGTCTATTTGATTATGGCATTTATTAGGAATTTCAAATTTGAACTTATAAAACAAAACCCTAATTGATACTTATTACCCCTCAGAAACAAAACACAGCACATATGAATATATATAAATATATGCATATACTTTATATATTTATATAACTATATATGATATAGATAAATATAAAAGAGAAAAAAAATAACAAAAACACACAAATTGTTTCATGACAAAGTGTGTAACATTTTGAAATCTTTGAATCTATAAATAACATTCAATGCTGGTCCTTGTAAAAATTGAGCTTAGAAAGGTTGGTAATTTCAAAACCATAATTATTGATAAGTGATGAGTTAAAGTGTAACTTATAAATCATCCTTCATGAAAAAAGAGTTACTTTTTATCAATGGAATGTATAATCATAATTTGCAGTATCAAACTTTTAATTTATAACATTTCCCTGATTTTTTAGAGTAAACTAGAAAATTATGTACATCAAAGGAACAATTTGCATAATATGCAATAGAGTAAAAAAAGCATGCCTATTTTGAAATAAAGACAAGCGTAATTACATAATTATTTTAACTATAATAGGCACTCATGTAGGAGACCTCAAACAATTATATCAATAAATAGCTTCAAAACCGTATTCACATTTCAAAAGCTTCATACACTGTAAACTACATGTAGAAGACACACGATTAGAGTTACAAAGTTTCATCAAAACTAGAAAACTAGAAGGACAAGTGTTCTTGCAATGCAAACTCTTCATTTTGAGGAATTGCAGTCGTATGTGTGACTCCTGTAATAGGGAAACTGTTAGAGGCTATAAAATAACTCGTTAATCCTATCTCGGTTTTTTTTACATTTTCCACAATATTCTCTCCTCCATCCTACCTCTCTCTCTCTCTCACTCTATATCTCTATCTCTTTCCCTCTTTCTCTCTTTTTTTCTGTATGATATATTCATTCTCATTTAATTTCAAAGTTTTATAAAAATAGTACCAACCTGCTTTGTTTTGGTTGTATACAAGAAAGTTAAAAGAATATCGTTAATCTCCGCATATTTTTTTTCCCTTTTCTTTATATTTGTTTTCCATTTCTTTGCTACTAATCTTTATCCTAGCACTAAAAAATGTATTATTAAGAAAAGATGGAATTAGCTCATGTCCTCTTTCTTGCAGAATACTTCTGAATCTAAATAAATCAAACAATAAGTTCTGATTTTATTGTTCAGTTTTTGCTCCACTCAGTCCTTTTAATATCAACATCTTGTCAGTGCTCTATATCAAGGATTAAAGTATTTCGAAGCATGATTTTCGTCAAAGTTAAGCACTTAACACAATAAACAGGTGAATGGAAAGGATGAAAGTGATGCGCCATCTCTTTTTTTTTAATCATCACTTTAAATTAAAAAGATATCGATTTATCTATTAATAAGTTTTCCTAAGGGTACTTATATCTGCCAAAAATGTCTTTATCTTTCTATCTGATTTTCTATGTATCAGTCTATATATCTATTTATTTATCAATCTATTGGACAACATGAAAATATTACTGCATCTGTGTATTTCGGTGTCGCATTTCTATATCGACGCCTCAGTTTTCATTTGTTCTATGTCCACATGACGTTGTTATGAGAAAACGGCTTTTAAACTTTTGTTTACTCATTATGTTAGACATAGAACAAGTGTAAGAGAACTTGGCCTATTTTGCTTGACTGTTGGTTCTAAAATTAACAGGGTATATAAATGATGTGTTTAGGGAATGAAAATTGACGCCAGCTTTAATTTTAGTGAAACTGAACATAGAACAAATGTAAACTGAGGCGTCGATATCTCTGTAAATTTTTATCATTTTTCTTTATTTGGCCTTGTGTACAAAGTTATAGAATGGAAGATCATGAACATGAAGGAATAAAGGGTGAGAGAAAGGGAGAGGGAGATGAAGAGGGAGAGGGAGAGAGAAAGAGAGATAGATAGATAGATAGATAGATAGATAGATAGAGAGAGAGAGAAAGAGAGATAGATAGATAGAGAGAGAGAGAGAGAGAGAGAGAGAGAGAGAGAGTCAAAAGATCAGTAAGAAGAAGAGAAAACAGACACACAAAGAGAAAACCAAATCAAGAAAATGATAAAGACAAATACACAAAGAATAAAATACAGACAATGAGGCAAGCGAAGAATAGAAAAAAAAGACAGATAGATATATAGACAGATATATAGATAAAGAGATAATTAGCTAAATAAATAGAAGGATCGATATATAGATAAACATACAGAGAGAGAGAGAGAGAGAGAGAGAGAGAGAGAGAGAGAGAGAGAGAGAGAGAGAGACAGACAGAGACAGAGACAGACAGACAGACAGACAGAGACAGACAGACAGAGACAGACAGACAGAGACAGACAGACAGAGACAGAGAGACAGAGTGAGCGAGGGGTGGAGGAATGAGGTGCAAAAAGTTTGATTTCAAAAATTTTTCACAACTTTACCAAGTATTCACTGCACGAAAACCAATAATTAGAATTGATAATCAATTCTTGAACTCGTAGCGAAATAAATTTAATGGTTCTGAGAACAGTGTTTTTACTTTCACAAAAAAAAAAAAAAAAAAAAAATTCTGACAAGTTATTACCCTTATGGTTCTCTGTGGATACCACTTTCAATTTTTCATAAAAATATTAATTTTTCTTCATGAAACCTTAAGACTTCATTTTCCTCATCTAGGCATAATTGGTTGGAAAAAAGACATAAAAAGCAAGTCTAACCTGCCCTCTGATTGGATTTTTTTCTTCTAAGTTATTTTTCGGTTCTTAGATAATGAATAAAACGGCCATATTTCTGTCTAACACACATACGTCTTTTCATTCGGTGTGTGAATACGTAGATATTCGAATTGTGAGATATACAGCTGTAAATCTTCACAAATTTATTTTTTATTCTCTTCACTATCCTGTAAGAATTTGTTGAAAACAATGCTCGAAAAAGTCAAAGCCCTTTGCCCTCTAATTGGGATTATGTCTTCTGAAATACTTCATGGGTCATTACAATCATAATTCTGTCTAAAGCAAAGCTGTGCTACCGGTGTGAATGCAGTCATCAAAATTGTGAGATATGTAACTGCCAATCATCTCTCCTAGTTTTTTTCCCTAAGGTACGCAATTTTCATGTTTGTATTATTGTTGGTCAATATTATGTGTGCATTAATCGAAACAAAAAGAAAAACCGTAGTCTTAAACATATCAACCGTATTCAGTTTTATTAAGCTTTGACCTAATAATAGAAAATTAAAACGTTGAGCTTCGTAATCATAATAATGACTTGGGGGCATGTCAAAGGAGCTTATAACCCCCCCCCCCCCTTTTTCCCCCACGCGGTTCTTTATGTTTAACTTTACAAAATCAATTTAAGTTAAGCTGTTAGGAACCTTACTGTTTAATGAAAAGGTTTTCCTTTAGAGGAAAATAAATATATTTATATAATATTCTAATTTTGCCTGGTTCAGTTTTTAAAAATGATTTCATTGTTCAAAGTAAAGTTAAAAAATTGATATATAGGTATATCAATATTTTTAACTTCTTAATTTAACTGTAAAAGTGTTCCTTTGTCAAGTTTTAACTTTGAAAGTATGGTTCACCCAGCTATGACGCACAAGCTCAATTCCTGTTTTGTTTGTTTGTTTGTTTGTTTTTTGTTATTTTGGTCTACTCTATCGTTCTCTTTTAAAACTTAACTTTTTCCGTTCTTTAATCTAATCTCTTCTTTTCTGATTTTCTGCCCCCATCTTTCCAAACTCCATATAAATGCAATAGTCTCAACGGCAGATTGCACTATTTGAAAGTTTTATGAAGGATTCCCCTCCTGTTTGATTTTGGTAGGTATAACACTTTTCTACATTGAGAATGCCTGCAAGCATTTTCTCTTGTTTTATTTTTCAAGCCCGAATCTAGCCAGAATTTCATCTCTAGCTGCCTGTTCTCTTTTAATGTAGAATTGAAAAATTTCTTCCAGCCTAGGAAGTGAATTAGAACTCACCCGCATAGTTTCCCAAAACCTTTTTTGGGATGGAGAAACCTTAAAATATATTGTTTATGAACATCTCTACAGAGATGACATAAACACAGTAATGAAATATCCTACGGAATCTATCGGTTATTAAAATTCTCGCAATCTTTTTACTCTTCACCTCGATACTCTTTTTGAAACACTTTTCTTCTCTTATGCTGAACACTGCAACCTAAAATTTTCCGGTAAGGTTCAGAGAACATTTTTCCTCTACTAACATGAACAGATTCACTGATTACACAAGTTAAGTGGCGTGTCATGATCCTCTGTCATCTCTACTGCCTCAGTGTGATGGGAGACCTACTGTCGCTTTTCTCGAGGATCTCCTAAGAATGTTAAAAAAAAAACGTTCTGAAAAGATGCTCCTTCAGAGTCAGGGCAAATAGCAGGATAGCTGGCGATGTCCACTTTCGTTGTCTGAGCATCGTTCTTTAAGGAATTATCAAACAGGAACGATATTGGCAGATACTTCTAAGATCCAGGTTCCGATTTGCTTTTGCCTGGAGGATACAAAAGGTGAGAGAAAACTAAGAGCAAGTGTAATAAAATGTGTTAATTGCTATAAACAAAGTCAACAATGGCAGAAAAAATTAATGTGCTAAAAATTAAAACTATTGATGGTGCTTGAGGAAGGTAAGTTAATGAGAATTTGGGGTTGCAATTGATTGTTTCGGAGAAACTTGAATATTATATGAATGTAAAACAACAAAACAAAACCACACTCACCTGATTTCATTTTCATTTCTAGCTTTTTGACGTATTGCTGTCCTCGCATCTGTGATGACACGTCCTTCAGTTACCTGATGTATTATATTTTGATCAGCCTGGTTTCAACACTCTTCTTTTCTTGCCCCACATCTCTCAAAATGAAAAACTTGATAGAGATTAACTCCAGGCTGTATAGACCTGAAATAGCTTTACTTATAACCTGTACTTTTCAGGTGATCAACCGTAACACTTTGAATGACTTTATTTTTTTATTATTTGCATCAAGTGTTTATTTTTTTCAGCACTTTCCCGATTTTTTTTAAATTCAAGAAAAGAAAGAAAAAAACGAGTTAAAGAAATGTTTTTTCTATTCTTCAGTATATCTTTCAACTTGCATATTTCTTTTATATGATTGGTTGTTTTTTTTTTTTCTTTTCAACTGTTCAATGATTGCCCCATTGATTTCTTTTCAGAAATCTCTTTTGGATAGGACCTATGCTAAACCCCAGTCCATATCTAGCATATTCAGAATTCTTTTCCTAAGTTCAAGGATTATCTTAAGGGTAATGTCTTTAAAAAGGCCAGTATGGAAACGTATGCGCGCGTTTGATGTGTATTGCGGTCAGATGATTTTTCTGCCTGCGGCATGCGATCGCGAAAGCTTGGACATTATTGGCGGCTCTGTGAGAATCGCAGTGGCGAATATGTTAAGAAATAAAGTACCGGTACGTTAAATGTTGTTGAAATCCTAAGCTTTTTTCTATCATTGATCATTATTTTGTACAATATTATGGTGGAACATGCGCGCCACTTTTCAGAACACTGAAAGACATCTATATCGCGCTCACTTTTACCATTCTTTAAATTGTCGTGTTCTGTATTTCTTGAGACATCTCGAGTTACTGAAATTTCAACTGCAGCAAAAATCCCAGTACAAATTACTGCTTAGTGGACTTTGAAGGCAAAGAAATAATTTGAAAAGAACCGATTCGTCATGTTACATATTAGTAACAATATTTCCCATCTTTATCTTTCACCTTCGACTGCTCTCGCTGTCTAGCGCTATGAACTGCCCCGAAAAAGTTGTGACCTCTTGTGTAGATATAGATTGAGGCGAATCTTGAAAACTTAGACGTAAATCTAGAGAGAATCTTCCTGGATACATTTTGTTTGCACGCACTTCAAACGCACTCATACACACACACACATCAAACACACTCATACACACACATCAAACACACTCATACACACACGCACATCAAACACACTCATACACACACACGCACATCAAACACACTCATACACACACACACACGCGCACATCAAACACACTCATACACACACACACACGCATATAATAAACCATTATCTCTAAAACTTTTCAAAGCTGCCCACATGGAATTGGTTTTTAATTTAACATCCGCTGCATGTTGGTTATCTAAAACAAATTGTGCTTTGATTCTTAACCTTGGTCTCTCAAACAATAATATCTTAGCACATAAAGCAAGTAGGTCATATTGACATTTTATTCCAGACATGGATGAACTTGAAGCAAATACACTTTGGGTACTTTGGAAGTGAGAAGGAAAGGAAAAAGGCAAAAGATATTTACTTTGTGGTAAGCTGAATGGAGTTTGTAAAAAATCAATAGATCATATAAGTTCCACTTGGCACAAATATCAAGGGCTTAAATAACGATTTATGCAATCACACAATTCTGGTGTATGCTAATCAAAGCAAGTATTAAATGTTTTAAAAACTACAACTAGGTGTGCATGAATCTTCGTGTCTACAAGCATCTCCATTTCCTTTCTTAAACTCATTTTAACTAGTTTTGATATTATTTTAAAGTTAGACATAGAAGTTGCAAGACTTATCTTGGTAAATAATTATTTCTAAACTGTCCTAATCCATACACCAATAACATTGCCGATTTATATTCCAACCTGATTCTATGTAAATTGAATAATCAAAGGCAGTAGACATTTTTGGAAGAATACAAAACGTGGGGTTAGCAAGAAAGTAGTCAGAAGCAGGAGTAGCAGTAACAGAAAAGGAAAAGAATTATATCTAAAAACATGCTGACGATATTGAGCCTTCATGGCATTAGATACATTTATTAAGTTACAGCTTTCCGTTGCCATCTTTAGTCGTGTTTGATAAGAGGGTCATCTTTTTACCTTTAAAGATATAGACTGTGCAAGTAAAGGAAAACACAAACAACAGTAAGGAAAAGCAGCCTTTTTTGGGTGGATAGAAAGTTTCTCAAAAACTTGCTTTAGGACAAAGAAAGCTTTTAGGCTTCTCATAAGTAAAGATTAAGAACGATATATCTCAAGACTATTTTCTACAGAGCATTTCAATTTCACCATAGACAGACAATGTGAAAGTCTTACCAAGCCGTTGCAGTTGCTAATTGCAGCATCCGATGTCCCCTGATTCAGAGTGAAACCAGTGTAGTGGCAGCCCAAAAGTTCATCAGATCCCGTAGCCAATCTGCCGCGACCTAGCTCCGCTTCTTCATCTCCCCAAATTTCCACGGCAAAGTCTTTGCTTAAGAGCTGAGTGTTCAGGCTCAAGTTGAAGTGAAACTCTCTCCCGTATGCCCGAAGCTTGTAAAACACTGAGCTCAGATCAGCTTCGTCACTTCCTTCAAGATGGACGTTTGGGTCAGTAGTTTTAGAAGAATTATCGTGTGACTCTGGCATTTGGGTGTATGTTTGGTTTCTCCCGGGACTAAATTTTTGTCCAAATCTGTTTTCTCGGCGCTTTGAGCGGACATTTTGTTCGCGATAGTAATGCCTGAGCACACCAGACTGTGAAACATGGTAGCTCATAAAATCACCACGTTTGTCAACAAGCTGAGGTATCACTGTCTCAAAATGATGCACGTGGGAAAGGAGGTCGTCTAGGACGAGAAGAAAAAAAAAGCGTATTGTAGCTTTGTAGTTTTAAAACCTAAAGCCAATTTTCACTTCCACGAAAAGCAAGACTAAAACCTCAAGAATTATCTCACCCGCTGCATATAAACTAACTTTTGTTTTTGTTCCTTGCTCTCTTTGAAATGTCTTTTTACAATGATCGTTAAAAAAACAAATGCAAGAAACGCACAACATGTTTGCACAAAGTTTTGCTGTTTTACCATTTCGCCATTTTCAAAAACCTATTTTTACCCTATTGAGAATATTTTAAACTATGCCTCTACTATTCTTGCTTATATCTCAGTGGTAGTGGTAGTCGTTGTAGTAGTAATGCTGTAATAGTAATAGTAGTAGTAGTAGTGGTAGTAGTAGTAGTAGTAGTAGTAGTAGTAGTAGTAGTAGAAGTAGTAGTTGTAATAGCAGCAGTAGTAGCAGTAATAGTAGTGGTAGTAGTGGTAGTAGCAGTAGTAGTAGTAGTAGTAGTAGTAGTAGTAGTAGTAGTAGTAGTAGTAGTAGTAGTAGTAGTAGTAGTAGTAGTAGTAGTAGTAGTAGTAGTAGTAGTATGGTAGTAGTAATAGTAGTAGTAATAGAAGAAGAAGAAGAAGAAGAAGAAGAAGAAGAAGAAGAAGAAGAAGAAGAAGAAGAAGAAGAAGAAGAAGAAGAAGAAGAAGAAGAAGAAGAAGAAGAAGAAGAAGAGGAAGAAGTAGTAGTAGTAGTAGTAGTAGTAGTAGTAGTAGTAGTAGTAGTAGTAGTAGTAGTAGTAGTAGTAGTAGTAGTAGTAGTAGTAGTAGTAGTAGTGCTAGTAGTAGTAGTGCTAGTAGTAACAGTAGTAGTAGCTAGTTGTAGCAGTATTAGTACTACTAGTACTAATATTTATTGTTTTGCTGTTGTTGCGGTAGTTAAATAGGGCTAACAATCCTAGAAAAAGCAATTTTAAGGTCCGTGTAAATAGTTACAGCAATAGCAATTTTTAAATATTCTCAAAGGAAAAAGTGATTGTGTTCTGAAAGCTATAATGATAACAACAAAATCATTTAAGATAAAATATAAGTTTCTGAAACTCATATCGAGAGAAATAATGATGTGAATAATGATAATAGAAGTGAAAAATATTGAAAGCGATTTTTTATAAGTGGAAACTGATGATGTTGATGTTGATTGTAATTATGAGGAGGATAAGGAGGAAATGTTTTTATTGCTGGTAGTGATGATGAATTTGATGCTGATAATGGTACTTATGTTGATTCAAATAATAATGATAGTGATGATGATGACGGTGATGATGATGATGATGGTAAGTTTAATATGATTATGAATTATACTTTTTATAAAGAAAGAAAGATTTTAACACTTACCAACTTTTTTCTGCAAAAAATCTCGAAGTCCGTCACGAATTTCCGCAACAGCAATACACTGAAGGGCAACCATGCATACATATAAAAGAGAAAAATTGTGAATCCCCATTATCATAGTTTATTAAATGTAAACCAAGTGATCAATCTGAACAACAACAAAGACCAGATGTATATAAATTGTCCTTGGAGACCAATTACTATTAAGAGGTTTTTGCATCTAGTAAGGCCAACAAGATTTAGAGAAACGCTCAATACATATTGATATTACGGCAGAAGCGGCTGAAAGAAAAAAAAAACCCACAGACACCATGCGTATAGTTTCTTGGAGGCACAATCCTTGGCAAGTTCTATAAATTATGTACCCTTTGAACAATACGCTTTGTACGAACTATCTCTCCGGATTGTCTTTACAATATATGGTCCAATGGTATATCTCGGTCTAGTAAGACTTGTGACGCTGATGGATCATCATAATTGTGAAAATCAAAGCGTTACACCTTGTCGCTTCTAATGATGTCTCGTTTTATATTCTTTGTAGCTGCGACCTCCAATAACATACGGTATCTTGCCCTTCACGTGCTGAGGCTGTGAATGAGTGAATAACCATGAATTTAAAAACAAAGATAGGGTTATACATTATATAAACCACTGTAGCTTTAATGTCACTTTCAATCCAGTCTATTGAACTAAGGAATGCACACTTTTTACTATACTTTATGTACTAATGTGCTTTTCCAATGTGACTCACTCAGTCTAAAATACCTTCAAAAAGAAATGATTGAAAACTTCAAACACAGAACTATCAGTTTCTTAGAACTAGAAGAATAGCCACACTGGTTCTCTATTTTATCTTTTTTTTTTAAATCCAAGAATAATTGATATGCAGTTTTTCTCAAGAATTTTCAGCAAGCTAAAATATCACAGTAAATCTATTTTTTCTTGGAATTTATAAAAAAAATCTTAAATCCCTTGCAGTAATCTCTATACCATATTACTTTGATTCCTGAAGAAGGTAAAAAGCTTGACAACAGCAACTGCTGTGGACATCAAGATTTGATGAGACGTGAGCCAGATCTAAAAATACAGATCAATATTTAACCGAACTTAATATAACCAGGTAAATCTAGCTGTAAACGGAGATTAAGGTAACATTAAAGATCAGATAAGGGGAAAGTGAGTAAAACTAGTTCCATCACCAAACCGACTTCCCTTTGTCTAACAGGTTAGATGCTTTTAACTGCAGATAGACTTGAGGGAAAAGAGAGGGGCAACTTGGTCCTGGTTCCCACGCTAGAGTAGACTAAACAAGACAATGAGATGAACAAAGGGTTTTCTTCAATGAGTTTAAATACGAGGGTGTATGTTATTATGGATATTTTGTTTGCTGTGCTCTAATACATATGATGCATTTGCATTTTTTTCCTTTCATTGATGTAATCAGTATATAATGGTAAGCAATTAGGGTAGTTAACAAGAATCATTATAGTACATTCGTGGTTTGAAAAAACATTTAATGTGATTATTGATCTGGACGTTTATAAAAGCTCTAAGAGAGTTCAGGAATACAAATCCGATGTGATTAAAAAAAAAAAAAAAGCATAGACAGTAACTTGAGACAAAAAGAAGAAAAAGAACCTAGAGCGCAGGAATATTGAAATATTACGAGAAAGTAATTTTATATTTCTACCTAAACCTCTCCGATGTAATATAACCTTCCTCCTCCCAAGACTAAGTCACCTACAGCTGTAGAATGATTATTTTATCACAATATACTTTAGTGGATATTTGAAAAAAAAAAACATAAGGTACGACTGAGTCTGAAAATTTTACAAGAGCTGTAACTACTTTAAGGCAAAAATTCTGCTTTATTCAAAATCTGAAAAAAGTAAGATGCGTTTGCTGTGCCTTCTTTGAAACAACATTAAACAACACGTTTTAATTAAATCGTCTCCATTTTCATTTTTCTCCCCCTCCCCCCCCCCTCCCCCCCCAAAAAAAAAAATCTACCAGTCTGTCTTCGTTACCCTCTTTTTTCTTTCTCTATTCTTGTCTATCAATCTAACTGCCTCTCCCTGTTCTAGACTCACAAATTGTCTGCCTGTCACTATCTCTCTTCCCCCCCCCCCCCCTCTCTCTCTCTCTCTCTCTCTCTCTCTCTCCATGCGTAGCAAATCACCCTGGTCTTGTTTCCTCCAATCCCTTGAAAGTTGAAGATGGTGAAAGGATTAACAGAATAATGTCTTACATTCTTCACGGCTGTTCACACATCGAATGAACAACTGTGCTTTTAGACAGTAATATGAATGTATTATTCGTGTACAAATCCACGCAATATCTAACGAAACATAAGGCAAGATTAATTTGATTTTTATGGCTATGGCTTTGTTTCCTGCTGATACCTACAGACAAGATGGTGCGGATCATACATGTGTATGACAGATTCATTTTTAAAAGGAATTTGGTTAGACTTTTACGACCCTGTTTTCCTCCAGTTCCTCAAAGATGGTGTATGCGTTTTATTTTATCATAGCTTTACACGCATTGAATGAACAGATGCTCTTATAGGCAAGATAATGATTGCGTTATTTTTGTCCGAATCCATAAAGTATCTAAGAACACGTAAGTGAAATAAGAGAGAAAGATATGATTGACTTTTGCAGCCTCGTTTTCAACCGATTACTTCAAGATGATGCAGACCAAACAATTTTTGAGGATTGACAGCAAATATACGCAGAAAAAAACCCCATAAAAAAGCAAAACGATGTCGTTTCTTAAGATTCCGTTCTACAGATAAAGACGACAATCATACTTTTCAAAATTAAAAAAAGTCATTGGAACACGTTTTGACTTTCTGACTTACCATTTATTCAGCTTCATGTAATTGTTTGATTTTTCGGTTGTGCAGTAAAGAGTTTTAAATCTATTTTTTTTCTCTTCAATGGTAAATTACTAAGCAATCTGACAGCGTTCAAAAAATTGTTAAGAGTGGCTTTCAAAAAGACAAGGAACATTATGAAGAAAAGGACAAGATTTTGTTGATAAAGGTCGTCCGCTTCAAGGTGATACGGAATCTTTAAAGCATGAGGGGAGTTAAATAGCAACCATAAGCATGGAAGAAGATGAATTTAAAAAAATGTTTTTTTATCAGTTGAATGGGAAGACAAACGGACAGATGGATATATAGGGTCATAAAGAAAAACTAAATAGAACATAGATGATAAGACAATGGTATTTGAGGTCATTGTGAAAAAGCCTGGGCTCCATTCGAAGAGCAAGGTAATAATAGACAACCTTCTCCACCCCTCTTCCTCGGCGCCCCCCCTTTCTTCCTTCCTCTTTTTCTTCGTGTGGTTTTGTTCTTCTTGTTCTTGTTTATCTTTTACTACTACTACTACTACTACTACTACTACTACTACTACTACTACTACTACTACTACTACTACTACTACTACTACTACTACTACTACTACTGCCACTACTACTACTACTACTACTACTACTACTACTACTACTACTACTACTACTACTACTACTACTACTACTACTACTACTACTACTACTACTACTACTACTACTACTACTACTACTACTACTACTACTACTACTACTACTACTACTACTACTACTACTACTACTACTACTACTACTACTACTACTACTACTACTACTACTACTACTACTACTACTACTACTACTACTACTACTACTACTACTACTACTACTACTACTACTACTACTACTACTACTACTACTACTACTACTACTACTACTACTACTACTACTACTACTACTACTACTACTACTACTACTACTACTACTACTACTACTACTACTACTACTACTACTACTACTACTACTACTACTACTACTACTACTACTACTACTACTACTACTACTACTACTACTACTACTACTACTACTACTACTACTACTACTACTACTACTACTACTACTACTACTACTACTACTACAAAAACAACACAACTAAAAAACTATTACTAGTACTACTGCTATAAATAATTATAACATATGTGCATTTTGGTATCGTTTTATTTTAATTAAATACCAACGAGATATTAAATAGAATGATGTTAACGCGATAGACGGGTTCTTAAGAAACCAAACTTTATGAGGATTTATAGATGGTTCAGATTAAATATGTATGAGTGTTAACAGAATTATATGTATATATAAATTGTAATAGATTGACTCAAACCTAATGAACATTTGTGCTTCAGACAAAATCATGACTGTAAAGTTCTAGTAAGAACCCACGCAAACTGAAATAAAGGAGGTGTAAATCTAATATGAGGGCAAGGTTTGTTTGACTTTTATGGCTCATTTTCCAAGAATTACTATGGGATGTTGCAGGTCAAATATTGTGTGAGGGTGGACAGAATACATCTCACAAATTTAATGGCTGTGCACAAATCGAATGAACAGCTGTGCTTTACAGAGAACCATAACTGAATTCTTCTTGAAGGAATCCACAATACACTAAAAGAAGACGCAAATCTAATTAGAAGAAAAGGTTGGTGTGACTTTTATGGCTTTATTTTTTCACTCTTTTCCACAGGATGGTGCGGATCAAATTGTGTTTGATGGTGTATAGATATCTCATATTTTTAATAGCTGTTTACTAAACGAACAGGTATGCTTTAGGCAAGATTATGGCTGGTTTGTTCTTCAACGAATACATATATTGGAGTCTTTGATTAAATAAGATGTCAAACTTGTTTTGACTTTCATGACCATTTTACCCTAAAGTCATGGCGTTGATAGCTAAGAAAATACAGAGTGATAATTCTGTATTTTCTAAATCGCACCTTTTAAAGGCGCTTCTAGAGTTCTAAACACGATGTAGGTACAAACAAAAAGTGCCAAGAGGTGCACTACTTAACGTACTTTGCCGAAATTCGTAGCTGTCCACTTTTTAAAAGAAATTATACTCGTATTGAAAAATAATTATTAGGATCTACAAAATTGAATATAAAACGACGACACCAAGACAACAAATGGTGGGATACTTGTAAATGCTCCAAAGTAAACGTTATCAGTTAGTGTAATATTTGTATATAAAGACAGACGAGATTGAGTACGATGAAGGCAGATTAGTTTTGAGATACTTTTATAGAGCTAGCTTGAGGGCTTGAACATCTGGAGTTAAGCTCGGAAGTGATTAAAATGTAAACAATAAGGAACTCTTCCGTAACAAGGTTTACAAAGTATTATGTAATACATAACAGTTAGACTAAATGACTAAACAACCAAATCCAATTATACTACAGTTAGACCTTCTTTAGTTCAATCCAATTTTTTGGCTTCATCATTTTTTTTTGGTCTCAGTCAGTGTTTATAACTTGTTCTTGTTTGAGCTGTGTTATGTTTTCTTTCTTTGCTTGTGCGAGGATAATCAAAGTTGAAACCTAATTCGAATTAGTTCCTTATCCACATTGAAATCGAAATAAAAAAGACCAGCAGACCTACAAAAATGATCTCTATTCAAACCCTAGATCTAGTGAAACTTGAAGAGCCTTTGAAAAGGTTCTTTTCAGTGGACAATATTTAACAAATATCACCATCTTTCCAACCTAATCATTATAAGCATAATTATCATTTTAAAAATTTTCTTTCCCTTTTTCTCCTTCTCTGTCCTCCAATATGGAGGGACGAATACCCTTTCTAACGGTAACAATCTCTTGTTCTAAAATACCCTCATGGCTTAAAAACAGAATTTACCTTTCACAATAAAGAGTTTGAACTGAGTATCTCTCACTTTCTCTCTCTGAATCTGTCTATCTATAAATCTATGTATCTCTTTCTAACTATCAAAGTAACTATCTATCTAACAATCCATGTATTTATCTACATAAAATTTTTTTTATATAAATAGGTCAGTCTGACTGTCTATTTATTTCAATAGCTCTGTCCATCTAGTTAACTTTGTGATAAAATATAATAAAGAAAGTGCTCAACAATTAAGGCACATGATACCGGTATTTTGTAAAAAAAAAATTGGGCCTATCTGGTACATATTTGGTCCACAACAATAAAGTTTGATGCCTATTACGGCGTATTAGCACTTGTAGCGTGGTGCTTTTCTTTTTTGAAGTTGGTTAAAAGATGTTTCTTTTTGTGCACACAGTAAGAGAAGCAGTGGGAGAAGAAACAATCCTGAATCAGCATGTAACACTGGTCGTTTTGATTACTAATAATATAAAAAGAAAGATATAGAGATACATCTTCTAAGTTGAAAGTGTTGCAATGAATCAAATACTCTACTGCCGTGGAAAAATGTGTATAGCAAAAGCAAAAACGATACAGATAGATAGATAGAAAGATAAGTTGTCAGATAAATAATTTATGTAAACAAGTAGATGGTTATAGAAGTAGACAAACAGATAGAGACATAGATAAACACTGTAGATTTATAGATAGATAGACAGACAGATAGATAGATAGATAGATAGGTGGACTGATGAAACGGTGATTAGATTGGATAAGATGAGTACAGAGATATCAGTTTAAAAAACAACAAACAAACCGTTAGTGATAAACAAAAATTAAGAATGTGAGATGAATTCTTGCCTAACTTGTAAACATAATACACAGCCAAATGTTTAAGACTAAGTGGTTCATTGTGAAGTGACGTAGTTCTTTTGATGGTACTATAAAATGAATAAAATAAAACAAAATACTTTTATATGGTTTAGGCATTTTCATTTCTTCATGTATATATATTCAAATATAGATGTAAAGATGTATTTTGCCGTTTTGAGATTTTTTTTTTATTTTATTATCATGCTAGCATTTTCTTCTGCATCTTTTAAATGCTCACATATAAAATTGTAATAATTATCTTCAACATATTTTCAAATCATGAATATTGCATAATAAAACATTTGCTAAATTTTCAGAATAATCCCTTCATTCGTTCACATCATCAATCTGTGAAGACGCCAGTATTAACTGTTATATAATAAAAGCATCTCTCTCTTTCTGTCTATCTCCTTTTTGCCTTCCATTCTCTCTCTATCTCTGTTCCTGTCTAACCACCCAATTTTTTTTTCTATTTTCCTTACTATTTACAGTCTTACACCACCCTCTCTCTTTATTTTTCATTTTCATACAAAAATACTACATGGCTGTAATTTGTCTTAAATTATTCTGTGCATTTCACATTTATTCAGATATTCATAAAAGAACCCAAACAAAAAAGAGTGGTGAATATATCAACATCACAAACATACAACACATTTACAAAAAGGGATAGAACAGGATAAAAATGAATAAAATTTCAGCAACATATATCTTTTAAAATAATTATTCATATTTTTACAAACACAAATGCTCTGCATCTAGTTAAAAAAAAAAAACCCACATGTTGTTGTGTGGTATTGATATTTATAAAGTAACATTTTACTGGCATTCTAAAGATAAAAATTGCTAGGGGTTATCAAAATTATGCGATTAGATTTTTTCACCCCCTTGTAATACATGTAGAAGGAGAAAAAGGATTTCATTCATTTTTAAATAATGCTTTCTTTCTTTCTTTCTAACTATACAACTTGATTCACAATTCTTTAGGGTTGATTGCTTGTCAAATTAGTCACATTATTTTTGCATGTTTAGAAGGAATCAAATTATACAAGTTAAAGGGCAAAATCTCTTATTCTTATTTCATTTAAAATTCCCAAAGATTTCTTCAGTTCAAAACACAAGAGCAATGCTGCAAGGCTTGCGATGCTTGAAGCTTTGAAAGATCATATATTATATGTTTTGATGACCCTTTTAAAAGATGAAAAAAGCATCACTGTTGGTTTACAGAAGTGTCTTTACTGGATTTTTTCCTGGGTTTCATTCAGATCTAAGTCAGCAGCAACCTCTTCCAACTTTCACTTTGTTCAATCTGATTGAAACTGTGTCAAATCCACTGAGTTTTGGTTTTTATGGCATGGAAGTTGATAGTGTTAAAAATATGTTACTCCTGGTCTTGTAAAAAGTGATCCTCTGCTTCCGCCACAACTGCCTCAGCATTGGCTAACTTTATCTGATCAAAGAAGGAAAGAAGGAAATAAAAAAATTACAAATTTATGCCATATCAAATCCAAAATTTCAATGTGATAAATTAACAGTTGATAGTTTTATCCTTTATATTCTTTTTAATGAAAAATCTGAAAATTAATTATATGATGCACATTTAACTTTGAAAATTCTTGATAAGTTATTAAGATTTAAAAATGGTTTGACACTAGTCAAGAAAAAAGAAAAAAAAAAAAAACGTAAAAACTCATGCTATTATCCTGACCTGTTTTGAGAGAGATACCATACAAAATTTGAAAAATATTTGAATCAGAATAATCTCAGCAAAAGGTACTCAAAACTGATACATGTATGTAATTTCACACACAAATGTGCACATAGGATGAAAAAACAAAGTTCTATCAAAAGCATACCGAAACTTATTGTTTTCAAAAGATTGTGAAAAAAAAATGTTGAATGATAACTTTGGGTAGCTTTTTTCATCCTTTGATAAAGGCGATGGATTGTCGGCGTTTGAGAAAATGAGAATTTAAAGTATTATTCCTTATATTTTCAGTGTAGTAAAATTTATATAGAAAAAAATGGCTTTTTTTAAAAAACTATGCATAAGTGTTTCAAGTTAAATCTTAAATGCTTCTTTGAATTGTCACATTTGTTGTAAAAGCATTAAGCATTCTTTATAGATTTTTTAACATACATTCAACCAAACAGGTCTCAAGACAAAAATATTAAGAGGGCCTTTAAGATGGGCATTATCATGAACATGAGGTTATTGATCATATGGTGCTAGATACTTATGTGTACGATGCCTTACTTCAGGTATTGGGTATTGCGTTGGATCTGGGGCATTGTCACGACCAAAGTCTTTCATTGTGCCACATTTGGGAACATCGTCCTTCCAGACACCCTCAAACACCTGACCTGAGTCTAAATAGTAAAATTTGCCTGCCCCGTTCTTCTTGCCATCTTTCCATGAGCCCTCATATCGGTTCTCATTTGCTAATCAAGAGAAAGCAGGAACAGGTCATAAAAACTTTTGGGAAAAAAAAATTTCTTAAAGTTTCAAATGTTTTTTCATTTGAAAGGGTTCAAGTTCAATAACATAAACACACCGCTGTGATCAATTCTTAAGCAAAGAAAGCAGGATTGAATCATCTTTGGTGAAATCATTGGCATTATTCAGGCACAACATAAAAAAAACAAAAACCAAAGGGAATATGACTGTCATTAATATTCTGAGTTAAATGTAAAGAATTAATAGATGAAATTGCAATATAACTAACTATCCTTGTTATTTGCATCCATTAAGATTTAAACGAATAGATTTGACAATTTCCTTAGGTATTATTTTTATGAGTAAACATTCACGAAATATTCTTTTTCATAAGATGAAAAGCTAATAGTGTATGTAAAATTAAAACTGTTTAATTTGATATTGGATAAAACTGAATTTGCTGTGAGTATATCAGAATGGAATGTCATACCAATTGTGCATTGAAAAAAATAAAATAAAATTTTTGATAAAGGAGTAAAGAAACATGCATAAGTTTTAACTTACTCAGCCGGAGCATTCCTTGACCACTACGTTGATCATCATACCATTCACCCTCATAGATTGTTCCATCTTCATAATACATCCGACCCCAGCCAGAACGCTTACCAGCATACCACTCACCCTCGTAAAACTCTAGGTCTGAGTAGAATTCAGTGCCATATCCCTGAGAAAGGGGGAAATATGATATAAATCATTCAACAAAGGTGCTTAATAACATATTCTATAGAATTTCTTTTTATCTTGTGAATTTCACAAGAAGAACTATGTGACTAGAGTATGCCAGGGTGAATAATGTGGACAGAAACTTGACTGTCCTCAATGAGTTCACAAATCAATCACCTTACAATTATTTCACAAACATAACGTATCATTTTGATATGTGTTTTTCCAAGGAATAGCTAAATAAATCCACACAGAGTTTCAGGGTTTCTTTCCACTATTTTTTAAGTGCAAATCATTTCCCAGATCAAATAGCAATTTTTTTTTTCTAAACTTATAGCCTATATATAAAAAATGTCCAGTTTAACATTTTCAGATTCTTCAAATATCTTTTCAATCCTATTATTTTTAAATGTCAATATAGATAACAGTGCCCATAATTACTTTATATTGCTACTAGCTTCTTCATTGTAGTATCCAGAATATGTGAGCTGGTTTGAGATAGGTGGGCAGATTGCCTAACAACTCTTCTGTTCCAACTAAATAATCCTAATGAGGGAAGAATTTTAAAAGTTGTTGGCATTCATTCTTGGTGGTGTTAAAATTCAACTAATTTGATCAAATGATCAATTAATATTAAATTGGACAGTAAACTGAAGGAAAAGATAAGGAAACAAATATTGTTAATGTCATTAATAGGGAATAAGGGCACATTCAGAGAGTTCAAAATCCAAGGAGGGTTTCCTCATGTAAGGACCCTTAAACTGGTTAGCTTTAATAAGAAAATCCATTTGACCAGGTCATCCTGAAAAGAAATCAAATTATTAAATGGATAATAAGGAAAAATATTATAATATTGACATATTCAGACTTATGAAAATGTAAGATGTATTGATAATGAGATTAGCAGGAAGAAAAAGAGGATGTAAATAAAAACAGATTAGGGCTAGTATTCTTCTCTTTTCTTTCCAGTAACAAAACTTACATGTCGCAAATCATTTTTCCAGCCACCGGAGTACTCTTTGGTAAAACCTCCTTTGCCATCTGAGTGAGTAAGAGTACCAAAGCCACTTCTCTTGCCTTTCTTCCAGTCACCATCATAGACTTTATTTGTATCCTTCCATTTAAAAGTGCCTTTACCTAAACTCATGAGGAGTGTGATAACAGAGGGAAAAATATTTTAATTGTGTCTTTATTTTATTGAAGGAAGCATAATCCTTATCTTTAATTGTTCTTTTCACATTGAACACAGTGCACTACTTACATTCTATCCAAGTGTTGACGTGTTAATTCTAGGGGTATATTGCACATAAGCCTATGATTCTTTTGAGTGAGCCATGAATGAAATATTACTTTTATCATCATCATCATCATCAATATTATTATTATTATTATTATTATTATTATTATTATTATTATTATTATTATTATTATTATTATTATTACTATTATTATCATATTGATTTCTATTGTTATGTTTATTATCATATCATACAATTTTTCTTATTATCATTAAAATGGATTCAAATACAGAAAGTTTACAAAATGGCACATTAATATTGAGACAAATATGGCACTTCACTCTTGGTATATATTTGTTTATCAAATCAGAAATTTCAGGTTTAAATCTTAAATATGCTAGGCGTGTATTGCTTGAAATATGATCTAGGTCAGGCAAGAAGTCCAAATTCACTAATGTTAAGCATAGTTTATTAAATTCATTTTGCTTATCTCAGTTATGTTGATGGGTTATGAGAGTTATAATTATTTAATTCTTCAACGAAGTATTCTGAAATTTGCATTTTGTATTTTGTACAACATATTTGGTTCCAGTGCAGAATCTTCATTCATTGATGTCCTAAATTACTCTTTTTATCTCTCAAATAAAAAGAAGTGTTTCTTAGATCATAAGCTTTCATTTGATCACCACTGAAGAAGGGATTTTGGTTCGATTTTTTGTTGTCCAAAATAAAGTAAAAATCGTTTCCTCAAAAGCTTTCTATCAATGAAAAGCAAGTGTCATTCTGTTTATTGAAAAAGGATGAGTATTTTGTCCAATTTTAGTGAATGCAAGATTTGATGTTTTACACAGCGCTCTAGATCTAGATCTATATAGGAAATAAAAAGTAGGCTAGTAAATCGAGATCGACACTAGATTGTATACCATACTAAAAGTTACAAGCCTATTCCGGATCTAGTCTAGATCTTCCAACTTTTATTTTGTGTTTTTGAAGATTAGTAATATATATGATCGGTTCTACAAATAATTTCAAGCTATATCAAATTTTAATTCTTACAGAACCGCAAAGATCGTTAAATCTATTTCTGCCAAAACATGCTAGATCTTGACAATATCTCTCTTTTACTGTTAAATCCATGCTAAATATTAGTATGTAGACCTGCAACTCTAAATCTATGTTGAGAAGGAGTCGATAACTGCTATCACGGTCTTACCGTCTTTTTTGTTATCTAACCATTCTCCTGTAAATTCATTCCCATTGACGGAATAAACAGTGTGGCGAACACCCTTCTTCTGAGCGAGATAATCCCATTCCTTCCACAGTGGCTCTCTTTCTTTAGGCTTGTGCAGAAACGGCATTTTAAATTCAAGTCTGTATGGAAAGAAGGGCCTCCTTAAAAGAAAAGTGCGCGTGACACTACAGAAAATTAGAAAGCTCTGAGCATAAACAAAAAGAGCTTGGCTTCACAGGCTATCTCACATCAGTGTATACTTCCTGGTTTCTATGGATATTAAGAAGAAAGGTAACTCTAATATTGTTTTGTTCGGATTGTGTTTCATAAAGTGACATTTTATTTTAAACTTTTTTTTATGATGAGGCAAATCATAATTTGTTTATATTAGAAATATATTTAATAAGGACAGTTATGAGAAAGGAACAATCTGTATTTTGGGAATATTTTTTCCCTAAATATTTTGTCGTTGTAAACTTTTAACTTATCACTTGCCTTGTCATAATTTTTGAGTCCACGGACTTAGCTCGGTTGCAAATTGATTCAGGTGGGGAGAAAATTTACGAAGCTGATAAATAAATGCTCTGATGTGGTGATTTAGAATAAAAGTGCAAATTTAGTCAAGATGATTAAAGCTACAAGATGGAAGGCCACGTTGCCAAGATCACCCGATCGGTTGCAAATAGGTAGGTACTAGGTAGCCAACCTGCACCATCATGCACAAGTACAAGCATTGTAGATTAATTCAGCTCTTCATCCCTTATTTTGTTTGTGTGAATATGTGTTGATATTTTTTTTAATTATTGGCCATGAGATATTCATCACGACCTATTGCGCTACCGGCATAATGGTCCGGTTTTACTAAATTGAACAATGAAGTGAATGCTCTAAAAAATCTATCATGCCCAGCCATAGTCTGAATATAAATATATGCTGGTAATCGTTATAGCAAAATAGCGCAAATTTAAGTGTATTAAGATTTTCATGATAAAAAAAGACTACAAAACAAAAAAAAAAAAAAAAAAAAACACAATAAAAACTAACAAATACACCCACACTTAGAATCCTTAATTTTGTTTTATTTGTCAAAAAATTTAACACGTGTTTTTATACATTATTGCATGCATACAGGCTTTAAAAAAATACAAGGCCGATTATAAGTAAACCTTTATGTAAAAGCTTTTCATCGATAAATAATGCTTGTTTTTCCTTAATTTCAAATTTTAATTTGCTAGATAGTTTATTTTCTTTCTTTTCAGTTGGATATGGGTCCTGGTGATAAAGTTTAAACCGCTGTTCCTTATTTCAAGACGGATTGGACATCTTCTTATCTTTATGAACAAAGTACCATAGTATAAATTATGTACTAATACTTACTTATCTTAACAGATTTTTGTTTGGGATGTTCTGTTTTATATTGACATTTAATGACTTTGATAAAGATGGACAAAAGAAACATAAAGAAAACAAACAAAAAATGAAACGAAAAAAGAATAACTTTTATAGTCATGAAAAGCAAGAACAAGAAAGATATGAACAACAAGAACAAGAAAGATATAATAAAGGTTTTTTTTTAATGACTAAATGATTGGTTACGACAATATCAAATTATTATTTTATTAATTAAAAGAAAAACAAACATTTTTCTCATTTTCGCGGCGCTCGAAATTTTCTCATCTGCTTTCTTTTTCGCTTCATCTGGTCCCCGACTCCTTGTGAGGTTTTGTCGAATGCCATCATAGTGATCAAGAACCCGAGAGGCCGCAGAAATGAGACATAGACAGTTTGCCGAGGCGATCACAGTACAGACTAAACACCCGAACTTAATTAAAGAAGTTAACGCGAAATAACTTTTGACATCCTTAACGAGCAAGATTGCCATAGTGAATGGAAACAAACTACATACTAGCACTTTGCTCTGCATTGGCTATGCTGACATCACGGGTTGTCTTTTATTCGCAAAGGCCTTAATTTCTTTTCTGTTTTAACTTTTTAAAAAAGTGTAATACTAATAATCTTGCTTACGTTTCGGGCTGATAGCCTTGTAATACGATCGCCTCGATTTTGGTATTAAATGAGCAGCTAGGTCATTCTCAAATACTGTTCAATTTTCCCTTTGGAGATAAAGTGTAGTTCAATAATTATACCCTCTACCAGCAGCAAACTTAATTATGGACATGTAAAACAATTATCACTTTAGAAATGTATAGCGTTGATCGATTACAGGCTGAATCATGTGCCTTTAGTGCATGTGGAGATTTGTCTAATTATAATTTTTTTTAAACTTTTCCCCCCAAATCTTAAGTCTGATATTGAAAATCGAGGCCTAAAAATCATAACAATATGGGTGGAGAAAAAATATTCCCCTTCTTATTGGGTTTTCTTCGTTTTACAATTAAATTAGTTAAACAGAGAGAGAAACCAGTTCAAGAGAGAAAAGAACCAATTCTGAGACCCTGTCTCCTCTTGTCATGGCGATGGTCAGGGCGTGGTAACATCATTCTCTGCCTGTCAACTTTGGGATCAGGAGGCTCCAATGGAAACTCCAGATTCCTGTCAAAGTCCAGGTCAAGGAAGACTTTCCGCCCCTTCTCTTTTTCAAAGTAATCTTAAGCCATCTATAACTCTGCATTCACATGGTGCAATAGTTAAATCCCCGTCTCTTTGTAAGATATCTGTGTCCCCCAACGCCGTTCTTTGTTCTTCTGTATTTACTAATGGAGACGTACGTATCGCAAAAGCGGTTTGAGCTCCCTGACAGCGGCACTGAGCCTGTCAGGTTGCCATCTGGGTCACATCTCTACAGACTCCCCTGGAAGTGCTGGTACACTCCCGACAAGATCATGTATGTAGAGTCAGGTGAGAGGGCTTGTGACAACCGCAAGACCAAACTAGAGTTTCATTGTTAGAGCCACTCACACGTCTAGTGCATGCACACTGTCCCATAGCTTGTACAGTTTCTTGTTCTGAACAAATACATTTGTGTGTTGGAAGTTGAATAACAGGGGAAAGACTTATTTTATCACAAGATCAATTATTGTTTGCAGTGGCTATCCTCCAGTAATTTGCCGAACGTCTTGATCTTCCCCTAGGAGGATCGAGGCTGCAGACGCACCAAGAGCGCCCTCTGTGGATCACTCTGATGGCTCTTTCTGTGTAGGTTAGGCCCAGATAACTGTAACGGCGAGGCAAGCGCGTCACTCTTTGGCCACATCTGAAAGAGTTATGGGCATTCGCATGAATAAAGCGCGAAACTTCGAGAGAGTTGTATAATAGTGTGAACGTGTACATCCCTGTCAATGCCACCTCCTCACTTGTGATAGATAGAACAGTACTGTTAAAAATTTGCGAGTTAAAATCTCACTTCGTAAGACCAAGTACAAAACAAGGGTTTAACTGCAAGTTGATTTGTTACGAATTTAAAAAAAAAATAATATAAATATATAATGATTCATGACCGAAAGAATTAGTAAATAAAATGTCATACTATTTGATATTATTTTTTTCCATTTTTATGGATTACACAAGAGGTGCCTGCCCCGACAAGACTCTTACAACGCTCTAATTTTTACAGTTTTTTAAAGATATCACTGAGAGTGAACTTGAAACGGCCCAAGTTGGGATGTTCCTCTTTGTCTCTCTCAAACATCGTTCTATCCTTATGAAGCCCACGCACCAAACTATGGCACTATTGAATCTGTAAAAAATAACTCGATCATTGCGAAGAGCAATATCATTTCACCTATTTCTACAAGGGAGAGCATTTCACAGTCGGTAAAAATTGTTTCACATAACATGTATTGTTTTATTAACACTGGCCATTGCCGTAAAATGATCATAATACCCGGTGTATCAATCAATCAACGAAACAAACCTGCTATACAGAATGAAGTCATCCTTAACTCCACCGAACAAGTTGTAGAGTGTGTTGCTCTCGGTGTCCTGGTACACTGTTAGATTCGTGTAGAGCGCATAGTTCCCGATGTTAACCCTGGAGATGGATTCTCCTCCGTTGATAATTATCATTTCAACGTCAGGAAAATCTCGATCCCGCAAGTGATTCTTTAACAGTTCCAAGCTGAAAATTATAAAGACTTAGGCCTAGAGGCTTTTATACAGAGTCATTTCAACTTAAAAACAGACACATCCAACAAAATGATATAAAACCCTGAGAGAGACTTAGGCGACTTTAAACAATTTATAACCATAATTATATATAACACCACAGTTCACACAATTCTGGTATTTCTCGTGATCTTTTGTCTGAGTGCGTTTGTGAGCGCAAGTTGGATGAAAAGTGTCTGGAAATTGCATGGATTTTCATGAGTTGCAATCAGTAGTGTCAAATCGATACGTTTGATGGCTTTCCTGATCGCTTCTAGTCTACTTAATTGGAGGCTGGAGAATAAAAAAAAAAGAATAATTGTAATTTATAACTATAATCATTGGAATAAGTCCTTCGTACCAACTCACAGTTCACACCACAAAGCACGGTATTAAGGATCAGTTTTATGGGGAATTTCATTCCGAAAAATCATAAATGATAATTGAACTGTGTTGCAATGCAGTTCTTTAAGAAATATAAATACATGAAGGTTTCTTTTACGTTACAGCGCTTAGCAAGACCAAAAGAATTAGTAAATAAAATGTCATACTATTTGATAGCAAGAAAAATCATCCTGCTTTACGTTATATTCTTAATATACCCAACTTTTCGCCCACTTCCCGCACACCGTACAAGTACATGAATTATGAAACTTACTTGCGAGCTTGGTGCAAGCAGTATTGACAATAGCCCTTCATTAGAGCTACCACCAATACTTTTCCTGCATGCAGCTGCATCGGGTTTTCTCCAGCAATTCCTGATGGCCACTCCGGCACTGAACATCGTGCTGGTTGTGTCACTTGCCCAACAATAAAGGGCAAACCAAGAAGACAAAGAAAGGCCAACTGCCCCAACGTCATTTTGTATGTTTTCCCTGCCGAT
>JAWDGP010003066.1:2365000-2425000 GCA_033675545.1 Elysia crispata | reverse complement strand
TGATCAGCAGGCCGACAAAAAAAAAAAAAAAATGATTACAGTGGGAAGATTGGAAATAAAGATTACAGACATAGAGATATAGGGTATTGGGGAGAATGAGAAAGAGGAAGAGAGAGAGAGAGAGAGAGAGAGAGAGAGAGAGAGAGAGAGAGAGAGAGAGAGAGAGAGAGAGAGAGAGAGAGAGAGAGATGGGGAAAAAGTAAAGAGACAAGAACAATCTGAGGAGAAAGTGAATGAAAAAATAGGCAGAGATTAGAGAGCTTAACAAGCCATAAAATAGATTGAAAGAGCAAAACAGTAGCAGAGAGTGAGGGAGGAAAGCAAAGAGAGATAAAATAAAGAGGCATGAAGACCGTTATATTTGCAAAATTGGAAAGAGTAAAAGAGAGAATATTCTACATAGTGACATCCTAATGTAGCTGTTGATTCAAGCTATCTGATTCATCGGGTAGACAAACAACAAGTGAAAAAGAGGGGATACATAAAGTTTCAGGGAAAAGAGGACTGGTTGCATTGAAAAACATGCTAACAGAATCTAACAAAATTATTCCCTCTCTAGCTCTGTTCTGTACGCAAACTGAATTTAAAAAAGCAAAAACACACCGCATTTGATATGAAAAAAAACCAGAAAAATATGAAATGCAATGATTAAACTAGTCGAATATATTATTTTAGCAGTATAATTTATAGCTTAATGTTTCTGTTAATCCTACCAGATTAACTTTGCGCCTTAAAAGGCGGTTTGATTTTCAATCGAAGGACTATTCTGTTATTATGAAATTAAATTTTTTTCCCATATGCTCTGTTCTAAAACTAAAATTATCCCTGCAAATAATTATGTTGACTTTATGTTAGGATTTTGTTCGATGAAACAAAATCATTTTTACTGTTCTTCAATTAAGTGCCCTGCTCTTTAGCGTAGGCGATCATGACTTTCCACGCATCTGTATCCCTTGTCGCTTTCAGGGCATTTGTCACTCGTCCTACTCTTAGCCACATTTTTTTTAGTCCATCCAACATTCTCCTAACGCTGTTTTCTCCGACTGCGTTTTCCTTCGATCATTCCAGTTGTCACAAGATGTTTTAGTTTTTCTCTTCTCACTACTTAGCCGATAAAGGTTGCTGGGCGTTTACGATTTCTATTTATGAGTGCTCTTGTTGTGTCGTCTTCGCGTCACACTGTTTCGTTTTATTTCTTTGGATTCCATGAGATTCATAGCATTCTCCGCAAGAACCACATTTCTGTTGCCTCCAGTTTCTTTTGTAACTGTTATAAATTTGTCCAGGCTCGTACCCATACATCATAATAAAGCACTCCAGAGCTCTACTTCTTGTGCGGAAATGTGTTTATTTGTTAGCACTGATTTCATTATTTGGAAACTCATTTTTGCTTGCACTATTCTTGATGTAATTTTATTGTCATTGTGTCCATCGCTTGACACTATTTAAGAACCTAAATATTTAAAGTGATCCCTTTGCTTGAGATTATTCTCGGTGATAAAGATGTTGATCTGGAACACTCATTGTTTCGACGCACGACCATTACTTTTGTCCTTTTGTTATTCACTTCCAACCCTTTCTTTCTGCTTTCTTCTTCAACAATGACTTACAATTGTTGCAAGTCTTCTTTACTCTCTGCAATTAATACAGTATCAACAGCGTATCTCAATTGTTTACGTTGTGTTTTTCTACTTTAACTCCTGAATATCCTTCTAAGGTTTCGCCTCATCGTTTCCCTGTAGAAAGAAAAAAGGTTTGGAGAAAGCACACACCCTTGTCTGACTTCACACTTTATTTTTTTAAATGAGCTGTTCCCTCATCAACTCGCATTGCTGCTGTTTCCAGTATAATTATGTTTTTGATCATTCTTAGATCTTTCCCATTTGTCTTCAATTGTATTATTGTGTGTTTATGTCATCATGTCGTATTCTGTAAATAACTTTAGTGTAGTCAGTGAAGCACAGATATGTCTCTTTTTGTAGTTCGAAAGATGCAGATTGAATTTGCTGTATCTTTTCCTTCCACAAAGCTTCACTGTTCTCTGTTATTTCTGGCCTGTTTCTGACTCGAATCATGATGATTCTGGTAATATGACTCATAAAACTGATCGTTCTATGTAATTCACACTCTGTTGCCCCTGGTATTTTTGGCAACAAATATAGATCTAGAGATGTCTGCAGGAATCTTACCTGTGTCATAGATTTCATTGAGTGATGTGACGATCTTATCAATTCCACAATCTTCAAGGGCTTCTAAAAGTTCCACTGATATACTGTCTGACCTCTTGCTTTTTCCTAATTTTCTTCTTTCTTATTGCTACCCGGATCTCTTTTTCATGATAGTTGGACCAGCAAAATTGCGCTTCATCACACTGTAATCTTTTCTATAGTCATCACTGCCCAACTGTCTACGATTTTTTTTCTTTTTCCAAAATGATGTCACCGTTTTTGACTTATGTCATCCTGTGGATGACCGTTTTCTCTCCAGAGATTTCTGTTGTAGTATAGTTCGATGTCTCTGCACTTGTCACTGATCCACTTCTCTTTGGTTCCATTATATTTTCCCCTTATTTTCTTATGCAACGTTTCGTATTTTTTTAATTATTTTTTACTTACCTCCTTTTTTCATCAGGGGAAAATATCCTCAGTCATCCACTTATGTTTTGTTTTTCTTTCGACTGCTGCTTCTGGGACCGTTTGAACTTCACCCATTTTTGTTCCACTTCCTCAGCTTCTCATAAGACTTCAAATTTATTTAGAACAGCTACTCGATACTTTTCACGAAGGGTCTGGTTTGAGTTTAACAGAGCCGCCAAGTTTGATGTTTTTAGGTTTATTTCGCGTTTTCTTAAGTTTCAGTTCAGATTTAGCAGCCACTGGAATGTGTTAACTATAATTATTGTCCTTGCGTAATGCAAAAAGTGAGTCTCAATTTAATTATTGGTTTGATAACGAGAGCACTTCGTTATGTAGTCTATACGACACTATTTATAGACTGCGATGAACAGGGATTTCATTCTCCTAGTGTCGTCAAGCAATCACAGCAGAAATGCAAAATTAACCAAGCCAACACGCCTGCTTTCAACCCACTTGCTAGACTATGTAGAAACTAGAATTAGCACTTTCATGTCGTGCATTGCGCTATGGAAAACATCCAAGACAAATAGTCCAACTATTGGAAAATAAACTTCAAATCAGTCACGGTCAAAGTAAATTTCGAAACATTTACAGGAGATTCTAAAATAAACTCGAAAGCCCATAGCTATCAGCCAAATGAAAAAAAAAATATGTCCAGGTACCTTTTCTGTAAAACTCGAATTGATTGTCGATAGTTATGAAAGTTTTTTTCTTTTTCTTTTAAGATCTAAAATTATTCCAATGGATCATTAGATATTATTAGATTTCGTTTCTTTCAAAGGGCTGCCTTTTTTTTAATTACATGTGTGATTTCACAAAAAAAAAAAAAAAAAAAAAAAAAAAAGTGCTACCTAGTTGGAAGTCATGAAGTCTACATGTTAGCGTATCAAGCGATTATGAATGCAAGAATGCACTTAAATGTGAAATTTGAAGTATAAATGGAAAACAGTCATAAAATGTGTACGCGAGGAAACATTTACAAACACATAATTTAGTTCTGTTAAATCTTCGAAATGTTTATTGTTGAACAGAAGTCACGGCTTCCAACAAACTTTGTGAAATTGTGAAAATCGTATTCCTTAAACATCCTTTAAAATTAAGGATTATTAAGTGTTTCATTGTTTATAATTTTATATTTGCACGAAGACTTCTCTTAAAAATTTCCCCCGATACAATCTCGTCTATGATGACAGAACTGTGAGTTCTAGCTACACTTGAGTCTATTATACCGATTTGTCTATTCCAAGAGTTAACGTTAATGAAATGAAAATTTGAAATTTGGCCTGCCGCTCCAGGTAAATCAAGCGAAATTATCATATTATATTAAGATACGAGATTCAAAGAGTAATTTTACTTAAAAGTTCAAAAGATAATCAATTTTAGATAAAGATAAGAAACTATTAGAGTTCCATATCTTTCTTCTTTCTGCTTTGATTGTGTTCCTTATAAACACCTGGCCACTCAGCGGTTCATCGACTCAAATCAACAAAATGGACTCCAAGTTGGCTAAGAAATCCTGGGAGCTTGCAAACAATGTTGAGACTGTTTCTAGTGTAGATGAAATTTATCGATTCGATGCAAAACAGCAACAAGACATTCTAACAGCAAAACCATGGGACAGAGAGTATGTAGATTATTTCCTAAATACAGATTTAGAGATAATATTATTGAGAGGCTCACCCTCAATGGCACCATTTTACGAAGTCACATTTCAGCGGCTCGTCTTCTTTTTAATTAATTAACTAATTAATTTTTTTTTAAAGTAGAAAATCTCTGTCGCGAGACAACAACAACAACAACAAAAAATGCCAAGATAGCAGTAGGTTAGTCAGTGAAATGTTAATTGGAAGAACATTCTGTTCGGCAGTTGAGTTTTTGAACTGAGTGATACAGTCAAAGCAGAATCTAGATCTAGAAATTTAGATATACCTAGTCTAGGTAATAGATTTGGAAGGACTTCTGAATACCTCTGGTATTGACTTCTGGTGATCATACTACTGAGGGCTTCATTCGATCTGGTAATAGAAAAAGAGGGCTTTGTTTTGTATGTGTAAATCATTTTCTAACAATGAAATGCGAAAAACAAACAACCCAGCAGAAGACAAAAACAAAAAAACCTACGGCATGATATGCCTTATAGATCCTAATATTAGATCCTAAACTAATGTACTCAATCAGAAGTCATACCATAGATTCAGATTGACTGAAAAAAAACAACTATGGCATCATATATCCTATACTGTTAGTGTTACTAAACCAATGTACCCGAGCTGAAGTCCTACATTCTATCTCTAGATCTAGATTTCTATTTCACTTATTTTGTTATCTTCAAGCGGCCACTTGGTCAAGTGTGAAGCCAAGATTTGGCCAAATTTCCACTGAACACTTCTAACATTAGTAATTACCTAATTCTTGTACTAGAGAGTTTTTTTTTTCTTTCTTAAAGGGATACAACTTTCTCTGCTTCTGTGGTAGTATAATGAAATGCCATAAGCCAATATCTGGATGTACACAGTTCCAAACATGACAGCTTTCTATCCAAAAATTCAATTGATGGAATAAACAGGGCATTTAGCCTTCTTAACAAATTGCATGATATTATAAAAAGGTTGCTATAGTGTCCTTAAAATCAAAGGTTGCAGAGATCTGAAATTTAAGCTGAGGCAATATTTAGTACAGTGGAGTCCACTTATAACTACAATTGAAACAACGAGAACTCGGTAATAACGAGACTTTTTCTCAATCCCCGTTTTTCTCCCTTCTTTAGCTTTGTAACTACGATTCTGGAATAAAGAGAACAAATGGATAGTGAACTCTGTAATAATGAGAGATCGCTGACCCTCGTGTTCAAATAAAGTCATAGTCCTAAGGGCCTTTTGGCAGCCATTGTGTCGCAAATGACAAAGACCATGCATGCCGCACTCAACTGTGAAGAAGATTGCGGGCCAATATAGGCAACTTCACTGTGTCACCCATCGCATTGCTTGTGTCGAAAGCGAGAGGCTGGCACACGCCTCTCACTCTCTGCGCACTAGGCCTAAGCTAAGCCTAAGAAACAATAACCAATAAGCATGCCGCAGTAGGATGCCTCTCTTTGTTGCTACCCTTCCCCACCACCCGCAGTACGCACATGGCCTAGCCCACCCAACCACCACATAGCACGCAGTGTGCGATGGTATAAGCCTAGCTGATCATTGATAGAGTTGTCAGTCAGTCAAGGTTTGATTGTTACAGTGATTAGATTGTGGCCGAGTCACGCATCGTGTTATCAGAATCAGGGGATGTAACTCAGTATATTTTAGATCAAGGTATTGGATATTTTATTATTTCCCTTTACAAGTGGAATAACAAGAACTCGGCAATAACGAGAGAAGGCATCTGGTCCGGGCATTCTCGTTACACCAGAGTTTTACTGTATAATATTGACTCGATTGCATTTTAAGAAAGGGGAAAGGAAAGATAAAAGTGTTAAAGCCCATTTATAAAAGTTTTCATTTGAAACAATTTTAATTCTCTTCCATCTTAACAAAAAAAAAAGTATAGGAGTAGAATGAGATCCAGATTTCTTTTTCAACCTACATTTGAACTAGTCAATATATGTCTGTTGGGTAACAATGAGATAGGTTGTAATTTTATATAAAGATACAAACTGCTACAAATGATAGAAGCAAGCTTAAGTCAATTAAACTCATGATTTTACAAATTAATATTGGACAATCTGCACACAAATTATGTACATATCAGAATTTCAACCATAACACTATCAGAATTTTATACCCATAAAAAGGGGGTAACCAGCGATACATACATACATACATACACATCATTCTCATTAGCTTCAATAGTTGCAATTGTTACATTAATATAGCTGAATCTACTTTAAGTCAACACTTTTAAAAGAAAGTAAACTGTTTTTGGCAGTCCTATTTTGTATACAATCGTGATTGCCTGTTCAAATGAACAGGTGGGGAAGATAACTACATTAAAGAAATGCAAACTTCACAATTATAACAGACTTATATCCTCCACAGCCATACAACTGCACTGAAAAAAAGCAAACTTTACAACGATGAACAGATGGAAAAGACTAATTACGATGAAAACAAGCAAATTTTACAACAATAACTTTGTGATATAAAGATACCTCCTCCAGAACCATACACTTACATTGAAGAAAAACAAACTTTACAACAATAGCAGATAATATAACAATAACATCTCCTCCAGAATCGCTGACAGTGCAGTTTTAAAATATATGACTTACTGACTTACTTATTGCCGTGTCGCATCCCAGTTCACCGTCTGTGACGCTTCGGCAGCTTTCTCTATCCTCGCAGAGAGTTCTCTCCACTGTTTCCTGTCCTTTGCGAGCTCAGTGATTTTGACAAGATCATCGGTCGAATGGAGTCTAAAATGGTCAATTAGTCCTAGATCTCTGTTCAGTACGATTGGGAGAGTTGTTGTCGGCTGTCCTCTTAGTTTGTGGCCATATTGGATGAAGTAGGCTCTTGTTGCTCTGTTGGCAGGGATGTCGCTGTCTCTACGAAGAATATGCCCAAAGAGGTTCCACCGGGCTTTTAGAATTTGCAGCGAGAGGGGCTTTTCCTGGCATTTTTTATACAGTGACTTATTTGTGATTTTTACTGGAAATTTAATGTTTAGGACCTTTTTCAGTTGTTTTCGGTGGAAAGCGTTTATTTTCTCTTCTTCGGTGAGAGTCAGTGCCCATGTGCTACAGTTGTATAGTAGTATGGATTTCACAAGGGACTTATAAAGTTGTATTTTGGTTGTGGTTTTGAGTTTATTTCCTTTCATCCACACGTGGTAAAGCTTGTTGAGGGCTGCGGTGGAGAGCTGTTTTCTCCTTTCTACATCCTCGAGATCACCAATGAGTGAGCCCACTTTCTTTGCATTTTTCCAGTCTTCCTCGTTTTTTGAAAGAGCTGTGAATTCTGTTTTGTCTGTGTTTACTTTTAGTTGGTACTTATGTAGCGTTTCTTGGATTTCGTTGATGTTAACGTAGTCCTGTCCGATAAAATCCACGTCGTCTGCGTAAGCTATCTCGTTTGGAATTTCTTTTTCATATTTCACTATTGGTCTGGGTAGTGTGGTTCTGACCTCCTTCAGAGCGTGTTCTAGATAGACAATAAAAAGGACTGGACTAAGGCTATCTCCTTGGGGAGTCCCGACATTGCTTATAAATGTATTTGTTTTTGTGGCGCCATTGATTCTTGTTTTTATTTTTGTATTGCTCAAAACAAAGCGTATTATTCTCAGCTCATCTTCGTTTACGATTGTTGCGATTATGTTGAGCAGTTGGTTTCTGTCTATTGTGTCAAACGCCGCGCTCATGTCAATCCCTGAGATTTTTATGATGACATCTTCTTTCAGTGTTTTTGCGGCCAACCATTTGTGGGTCCAGACAACATCTGCCGTGCTACGGTCTGGGCGGAATCCACTTTGACTCTTCGATAGGTATTCTTCTACAAAGGGTCTTATCCTGTTCAAAGTGATGATTGACAAGGCTTTGCGTAATGAGTTGAGTAGGGTTATCGGTCGCAAGTTATTTGGGGGACCTTTCTTTTTGCCTGGTTTTTGAATGGCTATAAGAACGCCTGTGTTTATATCCAGATTCTCATGTTTGGAAAAAGTTGTGTTAAATATGTCGGCTATTGTTTGGTCTAGCAGTGGTGTGCCATACTTCAAAAGTTCAGCGTGTATTTGGTCTTCTCCTGGGGCTTTGTTATTGCTTAAACTATTGAAGCTTTTTCTCACCTCCTCAGGTGTTATTGGATTTTTTAGTGGTTTTGGTTCTCCCTCGAATGGCGTTATCTCTTCAACTTTTTCGTCTTCAAATTTACTTTTGAAATGTGAGGAGACTATGTCCAGTATGTCATTTGGATTTGACGCAAGTTTTCCCTCCTGATCTTCAACTTTATGATTTTTAAACTGTTTTTGGTACAGCAATCTTGTCGCTTTAAACATTGCATGGTCGCATTTTGCACTGTTTATGCCTTCTATTTTCTTTTCTATTTCTTCATTCTTGAGCTTTATTTGCCTTTTTCTTATGGTGTGTAGTAATCTATTGCGTTCGATTTTCAGCCTGTCCCTTTTGTTGTTGTCTTTTGTGTTCTGTATCTTAACTCTTATATCTTTCTGCCTCTTTGATAGTTGAGATAGCTCTTCGTCGTTATGTTTATTTTGCCTTGCAGTCGCCACACAGCCTACGCTTTCTTCAATAGATTGTTTTATTATTGTCTGAACACATTTTAACCTGTCTGGCACACTATCTGCGCGCGCCTTGCTGTTATCTGTGTTGTTTTTTCTATCACTTGTGATTGATGACAGTTTTGTGTCCAACGTGTTTTGATACCTTCTCTGACTCTCTTCTTTGTTGACGATAGCTGCGATGTTTGGTTTTGGCGTTCTCTTACTGTGCTGTTCTTTTCTACACAGTTTGTGTTTCTCTAATTTAAAGCTTGCCTTCACTAGTTTATGGTCTCTTGTAAGAAGTGTTCCTGCGTACAACCTTGCGTTTGTCAACAGGTGCTTATTCCGCTTCTGACATAAAATGTAGTCAATTTGGTTAAATATATTAATAATCTTTCCTGTTGTTCTGTCCCTTATTTGCCCTATCCATGTTGTTTGGTGCCTGGATGGATGATCGAATGCGCTATTTGAGACAAATAATTTTTTCTCTTCACATAATTCGATGAGAGTATGTCCATTGCTATTCCGTAGCCCTTTCGAAAATTGACCTATACATGTGTCTCCTTGTATACCTTTACCTATCTTAGCGTTAAAGTCCCCTGCAATAAATAACAAAGTTTTGTTTCCCAAGTCGTCTATAGTATTGCTAAGTTGCCTATAAAATGTATCTTTTTCCTCGGGGTATCTTTCTGATCTTTGGGATGTTGGTGCATAAACATTTATGATAGAGATAAGGTTTGTCTTACCATGTCTTAAAATATATAGGATATAGGAATTCTTCTCACATTTTTATGAAGACATTCTTTAAAAGAGGGTGAAATCTCAAGCAAAAAAGGAAATAAGAATTTGGGTGCAATCTTTTAAACTGCCAAACAGACCATAATGTGATGCTGATAGCTCACTACATATAGTGCTTGACCTGATGTGGTGAAACAGTGCTCTGCAATAAAAAGTTTTAAAAAGGCAACTGCTCAGACAACATTGGAGTGAAAAAAAAAACTTAAGGCCCCTGATATTTTAAAATATATTGGTTTATCCTGGATTGCTAATAATTCACAATCTGTATAACTCATGCAGGACATCCAGATTCCTCTGTAAATGAACTGAATTCATTCAGTGGAAATAAAACATATCAAAGATTTTATTAAAAAAAAATTTAAATCTTGATTTTTCTCAGCTCCTTCATGTTAGCTTGAGCATTTTTTTCTGATTTCTTCTTTGAGCTTTCTGCAAGTGGGGTACTGTTAGTAATCCAAATATGCCTTTTGCTGGCAAGGCCTAGGATCTTTGACAGTCACTCTCTGTGAAGGTACTGTACCTTTGTCAATAATAAGAATATCACCAATGATAATGTTACACTTTCTTCCTATTGAGTTTGAATTAATGCTAAGTCATTGTGTGAAGAGCAAAACTGCAATTAGGCCTGTCTGTTAAGAAATTCCTAAATGGGTCATTGAAATCACTGAGGTTAGGAAAGATGGTTCCTATAATCATGATTGATATCACTGATCTCAGAGAAAATAATGCACTGGAAGTGGTTTCAGATATAAAGTTTTTTGACAGAAAAAACTTTGTAATGAAGATACTTAAAACAAAAAGGTCCTGAAAGTCCTTAAAATTAAAGATACCAAATTATTTTGATGAGACATCTTTGAAGAGCATTTTATTTGCGTTGATTCTTTTTAAAAATGAAATTTCTTGATTCGTTTTGCCAGTCCTCATTATTTCAAGCACATAAAGGTGTCAGCTTTGGCTCTGCTCAAGATGGTGATGCATGCCCGATCTGGGGGAAATCTGGAAGTAATGGGTCTGTTATTGGGGAAAGTTGATGGCAACACTATGATTGTCATGGATGGCGTTGCCCTGCCTGTTGAGGGTACAGAAACAAGGGTCAATGCACAGGCTCAAGCTTACGAGTATATGGCTGCATACACAGAGGCTGCTAAACAGGTGAGCAATATAGTAACACTGCTTTTTCTGAAATAAGATAGTAAAATGGTTTTTGCCCAAGGCTTGGAATAGCATTGATGTGCAAGATAAGTTTTATCAACTGTACTTGCATGGAGTAAAATAAGTTGAAATTGTTGCAGCTGAAAGCTCAAAGACTTCAAGTCTGTGAACTGTGATTCTGAATTAATCATATTATTAGTCCTCAGGTTATCTGTTTGGTAGCTGAGAATATCTTTCAAGCTTTCAAAATTTTTTTTCAGGTGAAGCGCTTGGAAAATGCTATTGGCTGGTATCACAGTCATCCAGGCTATGGATGCTGGTTGTCTGGCATTGATGTTTCAACACAGATGCTTAATCAACAATTTCAGGAGCCTTTTGTTGCAATTGTGGTAAGCGATAGTAGGCTATGACTGATGTAATTTCCCATCTTCCTTACTCTCCTTTCATTTAACCTAAAAGAGGGGTTTGGGTGTGACTGTAATATTTTGCATGAAACTATACAATCATTGATAATGTGTTTATTGCTTCCCTGTTTTAAAATATTATAAAATTATAATAATATCAATAATAATAATTAAAAAAAAAATTTTTTTTTATAAATTCCCAGTGGATTTTGCTTTTGTTTTATTCTGTCAAGAAAAAGTAGTATTATAATGTATTCAATTTTATTTTTTTTTTCACTTTTTTTTTCAAAACTTACTGATGTTTAATGCTAAGTCTGAGATGTCTCTATGATGAAAATATTAACGTGTAACTGTTCAATTGATCCCCTCCCCCCAAAAAACGATACAAAAGTTTCCAAGAGAACAGATTTGATAGTTAGGGAAAATGTAAAAATTTAAACTGTCTCAAAATGATCACAATATTTGGGAAAAAAGTTAATGAAGATAATGTTGGTTTGCATTCAGTATAAGTTATCAGTTTTGGTGAAGAGTACTTTGCTGAGAACTTATGAAGCACATCAAAGAAACTTTCAGTTTTAGAAAAAGCTCTGTCATAAGCTGATGCCCCAAACTTACCCACCAACTGACACATAATCTACATTTGGTTAGGAAGATACTCAGTGTCAATACTCTCAAATGTCGTTATGACTAAGAACTTTAATATAAGTGAAACAAATAATTTATGTTGTATTCTTTTAAGAGCGGATAGACAAATTTTTTATGTCTTTAGAAACAGCAGAAAGAATATGTACATAAAAGTAAAGCCTGCAAGAGATATATTCTTTATAAAAGAAGATCCAACAGTTGGACAAAAAACAATAATTGTTCGACATTTTCCTCTCAACAGTCTTGAATCTTGTAAAAAATCAATTAGATTTTTTTAAATGAAGAAAATGTCATTGAAAGGATTGAAAATTCTCTTTTGCTTACAGTTTCACTGGAACAAACTATGTGTACTTTTTAATGAACTCTTGTAATTTCATTCATTTTTAAATATTTTAGAAGGTTGGAAAATTTCATTTTCATAATAGACCACTGAATCAATACATTTAAATGATATACAAATAACATGCACCCGACACTCATTTGGACTTGATGTAAGACCTGCATGATTCTTTCAAGCCCAGATTGATAAAATTATATACATACAGCCACCCACATATGTAAAATTTCTGTATCATTTGTCAGTTTCATCTTTCATTGTATTTACATACTTTCAGATTGATCCAGTGCGTACGATTTCTGCTGGAAAAGTAAATATTGGTGCTTTCAGAACATACCCAAAGGTATACATACTGATTTGTTTTTTGATTTACTCTAAGCTAAAATTTTTCACAATATAGGAGATGATTATTACAAAACTAAACTAGGCATTGGCAGATAAAATTTAGGATAATATAGATTAACTTTATATGCAAATTTAGAATTCAAAAGAATTTTCATTTGAAGCCTTGTCTTCTCCTCTGGAAAGAATTGCTGTTAAAATATTGAGTGAGCAGTATGTTGACGTAATGATCAGATAATGACTTCTACTATTTTTTTTTTTTTTTTGGCTTCTGTCATTCTAATTCTCCATATCTGTTTTAAAAGTAACAAAAGATGTTTAAGTTATTTTTATGGATTTGATATAACTGGTCAGCTATCATAAAAGTCATGTCAGACTATACTGGAATTGAAACCAAAATACAGTGTCCAATATCATACTATTTCTGAAAGAGATTAAATTTACCTTTTTTTTTTGTTTTGTAAATTTATATGATATAAAATGTTGCACCTCTCACTAACATTTAATATAACTGTGCATATTAATTCTATAGGGATACAAACCTCCTGATGAACCTTTGTCAGAATACCAGTCCATCCCTTTGAATAAGATAGAGGACTTTGGGGTTCACTGCAAAGGGTAAGTTTTTTTTCTATTTTCATCATTTTAATTTTTCAGGGTTTTTGTATATTAATATCACTTTGGGGAATTTTCATAAATTTGCTCATTAGGATTCATCTTTCTATAGTTAGCAGAAGTTTTTTTTGAGGATTGGTGGCCCACCCAAATGAACAATAAGGCTTTAGTGCTGTGAAGTTCATATAAAAAACATTGGAATACCATACCTAAGATCAATCACTTTGTTCAATTGAGCATTTTGTATTCATATATTATTTTACCAGTATTAGCGACGTTTATTATCTCCAATTTCTTTTTTATGCTCCTCCTGTTAAATATATCTTTTATGTATCAGAAAAAAAGAAGATATAAAACAGAGTAATTAGAGGGTAACAACATTTCAAACTGAATGTTGCCGCAGCTGCATTGCACCATCTATTCACAAGAGGCTTTTGCCTTTTTTAAAAATATTTAATAACACTACTTGTCAAACCCTGAGTTATTACAAATAGTGATAGCTGTTATTTTTCCTTGAAAATTTTAATATGTTTACCAAATTTATATTATCTCTATGTTTTAATGTGTTACAGAGATTAAGTTATTTCTATAAATAAAATTAACCAGTTTTGGAAATCTACTTTTTACTTATAAAGAAACATATTCATGCATTTATTTCTTAAGACCTTAGATTGTGACAGAGTTGATATTCTCGCTTTCAGCATTTTTTTTTTTAATTTCAAGGGATGAACTCTTCTAAAAATGACTGAAACATTTAAGCAAGATTCTTTGGACTAATCATTTTTTAAATAAAAACAAAATGATCATTTTGTGTAATGAATACTGACCAACATATCTTTAAAAGATTCAGTCATTTTAAAAGAAACAATGTATTAGAGATTTTTTTAAGGAAAAAAAATCCTTTTCAAAGGTCTTATTTAAGAAAGAAATGAATTTCAGCTCTACTTATTTTACATATCCAGTTATATTTCCGTAAGGTTCCCATGGCTTAAAATAATACTTTTTATTTCAGGTATTATTCTCTTGACATGTCGTACTTTAAGTCTTCTATGGATCGTCGCCTTCTGGAGTCTCTTTGGAATAAATATTGGGTGAACACTCTTAGTTCATCTAGCCTTCTCACAGTAAGCTGAATTATTTAATTATTTTTTGTTGTTGTAAATATTAAATTTACTTTCTAGATTGATGTTAGGGGTATTTTTCAGGCTTGCTTAGGGTAGTAAAGAAGGATAAAAGACCAATGTGTGGATGAAGACTGGAAGCCAAGATTAGGAAATGTTTCAGTTGTGATCTTCTTTGTTAGATCATTGATTTGGGTTAGAGTGTTTTAACCAGTGGATGATGCAACACTCACTATTATAAATGGCCATGTCTTTAACAACATTTTTGTCACGCCTTGGGTATGTGGGAAAGCTGAAAGATAACATAATTGTAACATTGCTTTAAATTAATATAACAAGAGAGAAAAGGTTAAGTACAAGAAAATTTTTAGGGGAAAAATCAGATGCCCTCCATGGATTTTTACTGTCAAGCAATTAATCTTTAACATAGTTGTCCTCAACTCTAATTCTCTCTTGTCTTCATTCTCTAATAAAGCAGATCATAAAATAAATCAAGATGAACTTTTTCTAAAAATAATGAATTTGGTCCTGTTTAACTTGTTGGATCACTGATTTCATGGAGACAAAGAATGTTTTGGAAAAATTGCTGAAAGAAGCATTCTCATGCTGTAAAATCCATTATTTGCAACTTTATTTTTATGTGAAATTTGTGTTTAGACATAATTATAAAACACCTCAAATAAAAGTTTAAAGAATCTCATAGTCGTTATTTATCATATGAAATGCAATCCAACAATTTGTAGGGATATAGACAGTTTTTTTCATTATTATTTTTTTTTTGGTTAGCTTTTCTCTTGGATTCTTTGATATAGAATTCGGTTATTTTATCAACTTTAGCAAAAAAGTTATTTTTGTGAAATAGTAATTGCTAGTCTCTCTCTCTCTCTCTCTCTCTCTCTCTCTCTCTCTCTCTCTCTCTCTCTCTCTCTCTCTCTCTCTCTCTCTCTCTCTCTCTCTCTCTCTCTGCAGTGTCCCTCTCTTTTTATCTCTCTCTCTCTCTCTCTCTCTGCAGTGTCCCTCTCTTTTTATCTCTCTCTCTCTCTCTCTTTCTCTTCCTAGGGTTATTTAATTATATACTTATTTTATATTTTTTAGCATTGATTTGGGAAAAGTAATCATACTCAAAATATATTTTTGCTTTTTCAATTTTTGGTTCTGGGATTTTTTGAAGTCTAATTGATTATTTTTTATAAAGTAAGCATGTAAAAAACTGAGCATGCACCTCTGTTTTTATTAGTTTTAATGTTTAAAAAAAAAAGAAAGATTTATATTTTGTTTCTGTCCTAATTCATTTATTAGCTTTTTCAAATGACTTCTTCTGGTATAAATATAATCATCCTGTAAAGGAGACTCAAGTGTAAAGCATACACCAAGATAGGTTATAAAACGATTCTTTAATTTTCTTTTGTTTCTTTGCTTAGAATGCAGATTATACAACAGGGATGGTGTTTGATCTCTCTGAAAAGTTGGAACAGTCAGAATCACAACTTGGGCGAGGCGGGCTTATTGGTACAGATGCACAAGATAAAAAGACAGAGGACAAACTTACTAAGGCTACTAAGGATGGGTTCGTAGTCCAATTTTGGATTGCCTCTTTCATTTCAAGAAACTGCCTTTTAACCCTTTGCTGTTTATATTAGGCGGCGGCCATTTTGAATGTTAGGTTCAGCTTCCTGGTAACAGGGACACCCTTGTTTGTTTACATTTTCTTGGTCAGATGAGGGCTCTACAGGGGGGTTCTAGAAAATAAGCTGTAGTTAGGCCCATATGGATATTAAAGCTATGAAGTTTTGATAACTTGCATACAATTGAATGTGCTTAATAATGAAACTGGTTTTGAAAAGTTTTCAGTACGTTTTAGTATTATTATTTATCATTTTTCTTCATTTTCATTTGAATCCCTTGCATACAGATTCACTGGACTGAACAGGGGCCGCCCCCCCCCCCCCAAAAAAAAAAAAAAAAAAAAAAAAAAATCAAGAGACTGTACAGAGGAAAAAAAGGCATAAACATTGTCAATAAAAAGGGAACAGTCCAACTTACTTTTCTTAGACTTTGTTTTCATAATCCAAAACATAACTTTCATAAACCCTAACACACTAAACAGCCTAGGCCTACAAAATAAATTTCATAAGAGATAGCACTGAGCAGAAGCTAAAAGATAAAAAAAAAAATTCTAAATCTTATTCACACACATTATAAACATCAGATCAACCTGCTTTTTTTTTTTAACAAAGCATAACTTTTTTAGGACACTAGCTCACGAAACTGAAAATGTCATACACGAAATATATAAATCTAGCTTCCATCATCATAGTGAAGACGCTTTGCATGCAAAGCAAAATATTCTTGATCTTCCATCTATTCACCTAGATCTAGATTTAGATCTAGATGTAGAATCTAAGATTTGTTTTTTTCTTCTTCACTTTCTAAGTAAGCGAAACTAAGCTAGGCCATGTAGGAGCAGAATTGGGATGTGAACAGAGGCAAAGATCGGTATCCAACTGTAGCAACATGAAACAATGAACCGATCTCTCATTTATAATTTAAAATTAACTTTTTAACTAGTTTTACTTTGTTTTATTTCTCCTATATCATAAGTTGTCCAAGCAGTACATTCCTCCGGACTTAATATCTAGCCAAGATTCTATATTCTCTGGAACTGGAGTCTAGATCTAGATCTAGATCTAGAATCTAGACCTAGATCTAGACTCTATATATTTTCGCTCCAACTTATTTATAATTATACTCTTTCGATAAAGGATCGGGGCTGGTATCAATATTAGACTCAAAGTCTAGCTCAGTGTCGCTATCTGGAGTGTCCTTGGTCAATCAAAGATAATGAACGTCACAAAGTCAGAACAAGAAAAGTTATGTGTAGAGCTAGTCAGAACAAACGTTGCAAGACTGAGTGATAGGGCTTCCCCGTGCTTTCTATGTCAGGGAATCCCGTGTTATTCTGGGTCGAAGCTATTCAACTATAATTAGAATGTTGCAATTTTCTATTTTTAGATAGGATTTACCCCAGCTTTCGTCCAAAATAGAACCCTCAAACAAAGAGAAACGTCAAGGCCGTATTTGGCCGGCTTAACCCGTAGCCAGATATGTATAGCACGGCCGCTTTTGGCCGGGTTAAACAGGAGCTCGCTTCCATTTTAGGCCGGATTTGGCCGGTTTAAACGGCAAAGGGTTAAACTAAAGCTGCTGATTATTTTGTAAAAATAAAAAAAAGGTTTAAAACAAACAAAAAAATGACTTTAGTTTAGGCAAATGTGATTATTAAGCATATCTCTCAGAAGAAAATGACAAAGAAGTACAAAAAATCATTTTTGTTACTGACACCAGGGAAAATAAGAAAGGATTTGGTGGGATTAGGGGCACAAAAATTAGTTTTTCTATATTCAAACTACAAATGTAGGCTTATATAGTTTGACAATCACATGGATCACACATTATGTTAAAGGTTTTAGCAGCATTAAGCTCTGCTTTTTGCTCATATTTCTGAAAAATGTATTCATTGATGCGTTTATTCAACTTGCTTAACAAGGTTAAATGAATGTCTTATCGATCATTTTAGACAACAATTGCTTCATCAATAAAACTGAAGAAGCAAGCAAATTGTCCTATGATGCATGTGGAGTATTTGATAATTTGAATTGTTTGCTCTGATATTGATATATATTATTTGATACTTCAAAAGAGAAAAGTGTTCTTTTTGTGTGTGTGTGTGTGTGTTTGAAACTAGCCACATTTTATTGAAATATCTTGATATCAGAATTTGGTTTTATTACAAACCTGCACTGAAAGCTTAATTTAGGTTTATGTTAAGGCATTCAAATGCATCCACAATATTAGGGGAAAAAATTGGGAAGGGTGTGTGTACTTTGTTTAGTGGATTATTATCAGTTTATCAAAGTTTAAAAGGCTTTGAAATTTCATATTTTTCAACAGATGCAAAACAACAATGGAAGTACTTCAGGGCCTGATGTCACAAGTGATCAAGGATCGCCTGTTCAATCAAGTACACCGCAAGCCCAAAGAGTCTGCTGAGGAACCTCAACAGCAGGAGCAACAGCAGCAGCAGCAACAGCAACAACAACAACAACAAAATCCTGCCGTCGATGATGACGTTTCAATACCTCCTCCCCAGGCCCAACAAGCATGAGTTTGAGCATGTGAAAAAGGGTGTACTAGTTATCGTAAATGATAGAGGATGATCAAGAGGATTGATATTTTTGATTGTCTAATGATTGATGTAGGATGAAGGAAATGAATGACTTCAAGGAATGCTCTATTGAATGAATGAAAAGAGAGTTTGATTTGTAGCTGCTGAAGTAATGTTATGATATTAATATGTTATGAAAAACTATCAGTTTAGGAGGTTAAAGTATTGTTGTTTTGTTTTCCTAACTTTCTATTTTTTCTAGTTGTAAAACTTTTAAGTGCTAAAATTGTAATGTGGGCTAAGTCTGTAGAATTCACGGGAAATAATTATGGGGTCCTGGGCATGCATAAAAGAAGCTATTTGGTTAAACTTTTGGCTCTTACAGGTATAGGCCTGACATTGAGACGTGCTGCAAAGCCATGAAACAGCCATAGACTACTCTAAGAATGTTCTTGTTTTTGTCCTTTGGGAAGATTGCCAATGATTAAATTTTTGTTCTTTACTAAAGATAAATTGTAAAAATACCAAATGAGTACATATGAGCCATTCTCAGGAGACATTAATGTTTTATTTTGTAATTTGTTCTGTATGAAAGAGAGAGATTTGAATTTAAAAGAAAATAGTTGTAGAGATAGAACTTTAGGAAATGTTTATGTTATGCTTGATTTTTATCACCACAGAATCATCTTTTCGACATTACTGATAACATAAACGGTTTCAAGTTTAGCTACCTTTTAAGTAAAAAAACCATACCATTATTATTGGGTGAGAAAATAGATGTTATTTATCATTAAATGATGATAGTTGAATAAAAATTAATGTTAGTAACGAACTTCAATTTGTGTTATTGTAACATTGTAAAAAACTTGCTCCAAAATTTTTTGTTTGCAGCTTTTAAACTTAATTATAATTCAATGTAATCTGCCTGCATTTTGATTCCTCACCAAGAGTGGGTCTACATTGATGATGGGGATTCTAAAATTAATCAATGAATATTTTGTTTTTTTTCCCGATGTTACAGTGACACAATGCTATGTCATAGTAATATGAGAAAGATTTTGAAGACATATCAGTTCACAAATTGTTTCAAATAGTTATCACCCTTAAAGGCATCTTGCTACTACTTTCCCCATCCTAGGATTAAGAAACAGTTGAAATTAGGCACAGAAAAAGACAAATCCATAGTAAACTGTAGTAGTGAACCTGTTTGAGTCATCATAACACGGGAATAAAAATGATAATGCAAAGAGTTTTGTTTTCATTGCCCTAGGGTTTAAGCATGCTTACATTTATCGGGAAAAATAAAATGATTGAGTCTTTTGAATCAAGTACCTCTAACTAAATTGTCTGGAATGACTGTTCAGATTTATATGGGGCCACAAACTATTGGTGTTTATTAATGCTTCCTGATGTCAGTCAATACCTTTTATTCCTGTCATAATCCTCCAGCAGTGTTGACTGAAATGGAACTGATTCCTCCTTTATCTGTAGAAACTCTTAGTAGAATAGAGAGAGGTGATTTTTGTGGAGTTGACAACTATGGTTTAGTGTGGAAAGTAAAAGTAATTGAGGAATGCTTATATTTTCCTGGCGTTACATTATGACATGAAATGACCTAGTTTGTTTTCAGAGGCCCAATCAGATTTAAGGGCTTTCTGATAATTGTAGTTAAGTGAATTCTTTTTTTGAAAACCTTTCTCTATACGGGAAGTAACCGAGCTAAGCTTTTATGACAGCTGATCTGTTGTGCTTCAAGTAGGTCTCTAAATGACATGGAACTTTACGTTGGACAGCACATATAAAAGATTAGATTTAAAAGGAATGTCTTCTCTCTATCTCTTGGAAAAAAAAAGATACCATTTGTTGAAATTAATCAAGAAAATATATTACAGAAATGGCCACTTTGTGAAAACAACCACTCACAAACATCAATATTTTATTTGACATTTTTTATTGTAAAAATGGTTGCAGATTCAATGCAAAACTGTGCAGGGTTAAATGTTGTGATCTGATAGGTAGACCAAACTGTCCCCGTTGTCTCCTCAACATGTCCTCAAAGAACCATTATCATTTTACTAGAAAATCTTTTTGAAATGGGGAAAAAATGTGCATGAAATCATTGTTCTAGGTTATTAATGATCTTTTGAGAAACGCTCTTATGCATTAGCATTTGTATGTCTGAGAGATTCCTTGCTTATTTATATACTTTTTTCAAATGTTTATTGAGTTGTTCATTCACAGATTGTATATTGTGCAAATAAATTAAACAAAACTTATGTGAAGTGTCATAATCTGGTTTTTTTTTTTTTTGTTTGTTAATTTTTTCTTTTGCTATCTCCCTGCGTTTTCTTTTTTTGTTTTCTTTTCTTTTTGGTTTTTAAGAAAGGCATTGAGGGTAATTTTTAACGCTGATTAGAATTTTTTTTTTTTGAATTTCAGTTTGGCTTTAAAGTCAGTCTGAACTTCATTTAAGAGAAATGAATTTATTATTGATCTTAAAAATCAACTTTGCCTTTTATTTTATAGTAAGTGGCACAATCACTCTGAAGTTATCACAGTTAAGTTACGCCATTACTTTTCTCATTTGATAGGAAGCAAAATTTATGTAAATCACTTAATCAGTGTTTCCAAATTTCTAGATAAATCCAGAAATCCAGATCTTTTGAGAAGTCTGAATTTTGTTTGAGTTCAGGATAACTTTTGATAGTTCATAGTATCTTTAAAGCTGGTTAAAGAATGTTTAGCACATGTGTAAAACTCTCTCTCACACACACACACAGCCATTCCTGTTGTTTGGCTTGTGACCCATGTTGTATGAAAGAGCTTCAGTCTTGATTATATCTTGATTAGCAAGCCATGGCTTTGCCTTTGATATATAGTTTTGGGTCTCTATCGCTATTTTTTCTAAATCTAGAGTTGTAGCAACTTGAGGGGCATATCCATACTCTCACAAAAATTTCCTTAGCATAGGGCAGGAAAAATTGTATATCAGTGAAGGGGTTAAAGAAGAAAGCAGAAAGGGTTGGAGTTGAACAGCAAAGGAGTAGTGGTTGTCAGTCAAAACAATGAGTGTCCACAGATCAAAATCTTTACCACCAGGAATAAACCCAAGCAAAGAGATCAGTTCAAATACATTCTTGGGTACTTTAATATCAAGCGATGGTGGCAAAAACTTTGAAATTGCATCAAGGATAGCTCAAGCAAAAAAGTTTCTAGAGGATGAAATTGATACTATCAAATAAAAACATCTCTATCAGGAGGAGCCCTTGAGCTACATTGAACATATTCTGGTGTAAGGATGCAAGGCCTGTACGAATTTCAAAACGGCTACCAAAGAAACTAAAATGTAGTTCCAACGGAGAATGCAATGAATCTCATGGACTGCAAAGAAATCAAAACTGTGGTACGAGATGATGACCCACTAGATCACTGGTATAGAGAATAAGTAAACGCCAGGCAACTTTTTTTGGCCAAGTTATGATAAGAGAGGAATTAGAACATCTTGTGACAACTGAACGGTCTGCAAAGAAATCAAAAGTGTTACGAGATTGTGACCCAACCAGATCACTCATATAGAGAAAAAGTAAACGCCAGAGGGAACGGTCGAAAGAAAACGCAACAGCAAGAAAAGATGTTGGATGGACTAACAAAGTGGGTAAGAATATGACGAGATGAGCTAAAAGCTACAAGGGATAGAGATGCATGGAAGGTTAGGATCACCAACGCCAAGGAGAGAGGCACTTGATTGGTTGATCTCTAGATCTTTTTACAGGAAAAAGAAATGATGAACTTATGTTTTTTTTTTTCATATTCAGATTCTCCAATTTAATGTAGAAATCTACTCTCTGATTGTACTGTTGGACCTTGCTCAACAAGAAGAATTTAGATTTATTTTCACATATTTTAAAAAAAGTTTTTGTATCTTTGAAAGAGTCGGTCATTTATCTTCCATTTATTAATCCTACTACAATGAAGATATTTAAAAAAATATTTTTAAAATCACTGGTAAAGTAAAAGAAATATTATTAGTTATCTCCCCACGTTTATCATTAGGAGACTGTCTATCTCGTAAAGATTAGTAATCAGTGGATCAAAAAAGCTCTTTGAAACATGGCTCATAATGTTTTTTCTCTTTGTCTCTACATTTTTATATATTGATACCTTTTGTTATCTTTATTCTTCTTGGCTCTTTGTGTAAGTTTGAGAATGCATGTAATTATGTTTTTGAGCCGCTTAGTCACTTGTGTCGACATTTTAAGGGTGTGGAAAATGTTCAGGCTTTTTTCATAGTCAGTTAGCATCTCTGTGACACATATTAATTTGTATTGCACTCTCTCAAAATCGGCTGATATTGCTATTTTTAATTAAAAGTAGTTGATATTTATAACCATGCAGCTCCATGGCGAATTTCATGAAATTTGCTACATGTATAAACCTGCAAAAATGGTGGTTTTATGTAAAAGGGCTAAAAAAATTTATTCAAGTACTGCATTTCCAAAGTATATTTCCCACTCCAACTTCCTTTTCTTAAGTGTGAGACACATAATGTGAGCTTCAAATATTAATAAGGGCAAACTTCCCAAACATTCCAATTTCAATGTTTCCATGAAGTCTACCAAAAGCTAAGTGGTAATCAGAAAATGCAGTCAGTTAAGTAAATCAATGAACTTAGCTCATGTAGTAACCTCCTGAGGGTTGGGTTACCGTGCCAATTCTGTTTACAGCATATGCACAGAGTGTCACCTTTGAAAAAATAAGAATAAAAACTCTATAAGGAGGGATGAGAATTCCCCCCTTTCTCTACAAATCATGGTCATGTATTAACCCAAAATCTATGATCCATGAAAGAAAATTCTTGAACCAAACAGGATTGCTTATCAAGCCAAGGTACAGACATCTGGCAAACATGATTCTATCAATGCTGACAACTTCGCTATCCACACACACACACACTCTCAAATTAAGATGACTTCAATCCCTCCCCCTCTCAAAATGTAAAGTGAGGCAGCAAAAACTATAGTGTATTACTTTAGTACCTTTTGTTGCAGTAGTTTTTCTAATGATTTTTTAAAACTGTTACTATTGACTACATACACTAAAATATTTAAATTGTAAAGCACAATTTTATTTGTGGCTTCAGGCAGAGAAAGACGGCCAATAAAATACCTACAAATATTTCCACTGGTGTAGCGGATTAAAGTCTGATCTATCATGCCTATGCAAAAAACTGACTTTTCCATGGTCAGCCTTAGTTTGCACAGCAGAATTGCTAGTTTGGATTAAAAAATCCAAAGGGACATGGTTTTGCTTCATTTTCTGACACTATTTCACCTTTTTGCCAGTGAGCTGGAACACTGTGGAAGGATCAATTTTTAGTGGGAAAATACCAAGAGGACAAATTGATTGTTTGTAGAAAATTTGTTCGATATAGCCACAAGATCTGGTTTTGAGATGCAGAGAACAAAGTTTTTCGGACGATTGTTAAAAACGAAAGTAAACAACAAGATGACACCAATATCTTGGATGGTTTCAATTACAATACAATAGGATATTGGAGTTGAAAATATGGTGGGATTTTGGATTGCGTACATTGGTTTAATATATTAAGATATGATGTAGGATATATGATGCTGTAGTTTTTTGTTTTTTATTGGTAACTCTTTGTTGGGAAATGATTTAAATTTCTTCTTTTTTTATTACCCATACAAAAACAAGCCCAACCTTTTCAGTGGCCCGATAAAAACACAGCCCTCTTTAACATGATAGAGGTATTGTGCCTAATCAGAGGTCCTTTCGAAAATATAAAGAATGATAAAAATACACTGTATTGATATAAGATGGAAATATATTCTACTAGTCGCTATATTATATTTTTACTATCTTTTTTTTTTGCGTAAAATTTTACACGTTCAAACCTATGAAAAAAAGTCTCCATATGGTACAAGTACAAGATTTACGGAGGACCACATGAATGTTCAAAATCTACGGAATTCAATAACTTTATAGGAAATTCTCTTCCCTGACAATAAATCCAAATTTGACTGAAGCTTCAAATAATAGTGAAAAAAAAACAAAGAAAAACTGTATGAACTTAGAGCAGTTTTATTTTCAACTAAAGAAGACACAAAGAAAGCTTTTGACAGTATATGAATGTGAATAATAACAAACATGCTTGCACACTCCATGTCAATATATAATTTATTATATTACAATGATAAGACATTCAAAAAATAATTTGTTTGAAAATATGAGGCAATCTACCATGTATCATTATTTTATGCTTATTCTGCAGATTGAAGATGTATTTTATACAGCTTAAATGACAGACCAGTGAGTCTTGATTTAAAAACTGGGCTCTGGTATTCTTATCATATTAGAGTTAAGGCACATCAAAGCTATGAGATTCAACATAAACTAAAATGTAAGATGATACTTGGTTTTCACCTGCATTAAGAGGTATGGAGCTTAAAAAAAAAGCAAAACAAGATCAAATTTTGCTCTTGAAATTAGAAAATTCCAAGTTAGCAATGAAACTAAACAAAAAGTTCAATTATTTTAATTTAGTGATCATTTATCATTTTGAGACATGCCAAATCAAAATTTAATGTTAGGTTTTGAAATCAGTGAAGAGTTAACATTTTCTTTTTTTCTGAATCTTACTTAATTTTTAAAGTTAGCTAATTAAATAATAATCAACACACGTTGTTACCATAACCAAACATTTATACGGCATAAAGATTCTATACTTGTACTTCAAAAGAGAAAAAAAGTCATACTTCTAAAGACAAGCAGCCCTGTCAATATATCCTCATAAACTTTTTGATTATTTGAATGAAATAAAATTTTGCATTTCAGCCCACAGTTTGTTTGCTAAAAGGCATGTAAAGGAAGACTTGATCATTGTATTAAAACTTTTTTTAAATGACACTACGCATATAAATGAAATTTTACAGTAAAAATATAGTACAGAAAACACTAAACATCTCATAAAAAAGTTAGCACCAGGTTAAGGTAAAAAGTATTTGTAAAAGAATAAAAGAGAAATATAGCAGATTTTATTGTGAGTGATTTTGTATCAGAGAGTAAATTTCTAATCACATCTCATAACAAATATATATATATACAAACAATTTTTGAAACATCCAATGCTAGTAGTAAGAAGGATAGTTCATTAAAAAAGTGCAAAGGTCAAACAACTTTTGGTGATATATATTAGGTGACTTTTGTAGCTGTAAAAAAAAATTGGAGTAAGTCACATATTGCTTCTCACAACCTTCAAGAAAAAAAAAGAAAAACCCCCAGCGATTTTATATCTTAGAGAAGAGATATATTCCTGAGTTGAAAGTAAAGATCACCTCTCCGAAATAGTGAGTAATACTAAGTTCATATTTTTCAGATCAATACAGGCAGAATAAAAATCCCATCCCACCAGTTTCTATATAAACATTATGAAAGATATAACAAATTTACAGGTATGGCATATTTATTATGCTACAAACTACACTGAAAGCCACAAGACATTAATCCATATTTTAAATAAAACAAAAGACGTCTTGCATCAGGTTTGACTGCTCATCAAGTCACATGATAAGAGTTGCCATTATGAATCATGTGATTTTTAATGAAGATCAGGACTATGACTGGTTGCAGGACAATATTTTATCTATTTCTATGTAATTTGATCTTCATGAATGTTTTCAAGCGCCTACAAGTATTCTTTCAATTAAAGGAGAAAAAAAACAACAGTACAATCTTTGGCAGTTACTGAAATTGTAGTTTAATTTGGTCACTCTGATGCTCTCCTTTCTTTTTCTTAACTTTCACTCAATCCTCCAGCCTGTAAAAGTGTGAATGTTTTAAAATGCTTCAAGCCTTTACAAAATCACAGAACTACTTTGATACAATGACAGTCTTCATTAAATTGAATTTATACTTAAATACAATTACATATATACTTAACTTCCACAACCGCAAGCTAGGACTTGATAGATAAGTTCTATGTGAGTTTAAAAAGAATCTAAAGGTAGATTCATAAGTTTTTTCCTATATAATACGAATAACTGATGGTAGAAAAGAATTTTAAAAATGTTCAAGTTGCTAGGTAAAAGCCAATATAAAAAAAAAGTTATAGGCACATGAGGATTTCATTAGTAAATTAATTCTGAACCATGATTTTTTGTTGTTGTTTTCTTGCAACAATCCTAAGCTTTTAAAATGGTTAAAGTAAAAGAACTTTTCTTATGGATTTTACTCCATTCACAGACAAATTGAAAGCATGCTCACCTAATACATGTGCAATTTAGAATCAAAGACAATTCTTAAATGCAAGTAAATTTAGTTTTCCAAACTTTTTTAAACACTTCAATCAAATAAAAAAAAATAATACCAGCTAATTTGTCAAGTGGTAGGCAATGTTACAATACAAACACAAAAAAGTTTCAATGACATTGCTCATTCATTAAAAAAAACAAAAACCTATTTTCTTCTCATTTGAATCCCAATCTTCTTTTATATGAGATTTCAGAACGTATCTTTATTAGCACTAATGCTGAATAAAATTATGGACCGATAAAGATTTCTGGCTACACATTTTCAGTGCCACAAGTCACCTAATTTTCAAGATGCTTAATCTGTACTTTTTTCCTCCACTTGCTATTTTTGGCTAATCCGAAACAATTTGTCTGACATCTAAGAGACAGCAATGATGATCACCATGATGAGAACAATCAGAGCCGTGAAACAGACATGGAGGCATAGCAGAAAACCTTTGAAACGTCGTCCCTGGTTCATAAATAGAAATATGCCACAGTTGGTTATCAACAGTATAATAAAAATACAAAAAAATTCAAACTAAAAAAAAATGAATAGTTTGTAAAACAGAAAAACATGAACAAATAATGATCCTTAAGCTAGATAGATACGATTACACAAAATTTGCTTCTGCATCGTTGAACATAACAAAAATCTTTTAATACTATTGGACTTTATCAAACACATGTCTTTCAAACAGAGAGCAAAAAAAAAATATCCTGACTATATCTTCACAACTGTTTCAAGCCATGTAAAGCAACCCTTTAGTTGCTTGCCATGCATACCCCAGGTACTTGCTGATGGTAGGCAGATCAGTCTTAAACACCTTTCAGACAGAGTGTACGGAGAAAAAAACTAACTATTGCAAACAACATGCCAGCAGACATGCTTGTGCATGACCTGTGAGTCTCAAGATTTAAAATTTTCACCTAATTTGCTTAGCAATATCTCTGGTCCTAATATTCTAAATGGAGCTGTGCTTGGCCACATTTCCATCACTAAAACATAACTATAAATAAATAAAGTTTATTCTACAGAGAGTTTTTGTGTGTCTTTATACAATTAAATAAAAATTTTTTTCTGAAAAATTAGGAGACACAATTTTGACTACTGATGTAACCATTTTGTGGTGTGTTTCTCAGCTAAATAAAAGTACAACTCAGTAAAAAGAAGACCAAATACTTAAGAGACAAATACAGTATGCAAACTGCAGAAAGTATGTTACTGGAGACTGATACTTCGATAGCTTAAGAACTACAAACTGTTGTTGCTGTTTGTATGTGCATCACTTAAGAAAATAGAGCTCTAATTCAATATTTTATCAACTCCTCATTAACAGCTGTCATTCTGTACAAAGTGTAGTTACAATCAAATTCCTGGACTTCACAACCACTCTGCATTTCTTAAAACTAATACATTTTCCACTATTTTTCCAATTTGTATTAATATAGGTCTAAAATACTATATGTTCTAGATGGTGAAATTCAACACATCTTTTATCCGTTTAAAAGATGCATCTCAAAAAGCCTGGCACAAAATGGGGAATTTCCGTTCTACACATTTACTAGGAGCAGTTGATGGATGGTTAGCAAACTTAACCAACATGCTTTAATGACATTTTGTTTACGTAAGTGCCAAGGAAACTTTAATTTTATAAAGAAGGCATCACTTTTGATAAAACAGTCACAAAGTGTTGTATACATGCAATTTATGTGACACCACTTAAAAATGTAGTCTATTTTTCAAAGATGTTGAAAATATTCTGCAGGTCAATATTTCAGAGTAGGGAAGAAAACTTACAGCTGGCTCAGGTTCAGGATGAGACTGTTTAGGGTACTCCTGCTTCATTTGCTCCCATTTCTTTCTACGCTCTGGAGATGGATGGAAGTATAAATATTAATAGCCGTTTGTTTTGAGAAAAAAAAATTTGGAGTGACAAATTGACACATGTCAATTTAGTCAAGAGTGTCAAGGAAGGATTAATGAAGACTTTTAAAAAAATGTTTGTATCCATTGTTTGAAAAAGAACCACAAAAAATGATCTGCCTTAGTACTAAATCTAGAAGTCTCATTAAGCACTTAGAGCCATAGGCATGAATGGAATTTGCCCATAGTCTATGTCTGTGGAGTGGCAGAAGATAGACATGTAAGTAGCAAGCTGTGGGATTTCGGCAAAAACGAAGTAAAAAAGCCAATTTTGTCAACCTAATCAGACTGACAATATAGCAGTCAAAGATAGAAAAACACAAAAGAGGAAAGAATGTGTTAGTAAAAATTTTCACCTTTTTTTTTTCAAAGAGAATAAACTTATGATCCATTATTATTTTTACTTTAAAAGATGATTATACTCTTAATTTTTTTAGATATTATATATATAAAAAAAACCTGATGAAGATACAATATATGTTTCTCAACATTAAGTTCTGACCTTTGTTCTTCTTGTAGGTACAACACTGATGAATCTCCAGGGTAAGCTCCACAGCAATGTGGAAGATGACCCAAATAACAAGAATCCAGGTTGCCCACCATGGCACACCAACCTTGCCAAATTCCATGCCAATGAAAATTTGGGGAACTTGAAACACAAAAAAAAAATTCAATTTTTGAGGCAAAATCCAAAATAAATTGCCACCATAAACATTATGATATAATTTTATATACCAATCTTTTTTTCAATAAATGTGCTTTTCCTACTTCTTATTTGATAGCTAATTTGTCATGTCAAACATTATTGACATCACGAGTTACCTAATCCATGGAACTCTTGACAACAAAAGGAGATTCACTAAACCATTATCTTATGTGTGAAAATTAGTCGAACTATCCTTTTCACACATTAGGGTCACTATCTGTCAGTGGGATTTCCTTTCAGAGAACTTCCTCTGAAAGCATTGTTAAGAGGTATTTTATTTTTAACTATGCTCTTGTGACTGGCATCATTTGATTGCTACTAAACTAAATTATAAAATGCCATAAGTTTCATACATCTGCACCTATCACATATTTTTACTCAAACATATTTATAATACACTATAGGCTTTGAAACAAAACTATGACAGGGGTAATGTGTAGGGCTGTTCAAAATATCTGACAGGCTGGCTGGAAATTTAACCATGTGATCCATACAGATGCTTAGAGCTATGATTGGTAAAGGTTAAGAAAAGCAGGAATCACAATTTTGCTCCTATAAAAAATTAGCTTTTTTCTTGATTGGACTGAATTTACAATTTGCAAATTTTTTTATTGAAGTCCTTTTCCCTCGTTTAAGAAAGAATGATAATCATTCGACTTTATGTGTCACTCTTGAGGACGACATTGTTATTCTAAAGAAAAAAAAAGTCCATAACAGTTTTTAAAAAATCTATCAAAAATTAAAAAATAGTATAGGCTTTATAATAAGTTTTAAACATTCTGATGACCAAAATGTTATTCATATTTTAGACGTAGGAAAAAGAAAAAAAAATCACACACTACTGAACCCCCACTAAGTCACAGTTCTAAAACATTCTTCGGAATTCTTACTTGAGAGAACATAAGCAATTGTCCAAAATACCCAATAGAACCAGTTGTAGACAGGCCTGCATTTGTTGTCATCAGATGGACGCAGCACAGCCATTATAGGCTAAGGATAAATGATCATCATGGTCAGAAAAGCTGAAGGCGTGATGTTATCAAGAAACAACAGATGATTGTACAAAAATAATTTGTCAATTATAGCTAGAGGTGGTCCTCTCATATTTTTTTGCAATTAGTTTTATTGTTTTATTTTTACAAAAAAAAAAAAGGAACGAAAATCCCTTTTCTTTTCTCTCCCCTAAAGCTGGTTGTGCAAAAAAACAAATTTTACTTTCCTTTAACTATTGAGAAACGTTTAAATAATTAGACTTCTAAAACACCTTTAAGTTTCTTTTAAAAAAGTACATCAATAACAAGAAAAAAAAAAAAGAATGCAAAGTAAGTGAAATCCTCTAACTTATTCCACATTTTGGGAAAGATTTTTTTAAACTTAAAATTTAAATGGCCCCAATTTTTTTTAATTCTTAAACTACATTCTATTTACAAAAGGTAAACAGAAACTCCTGCCATCTTTTTCAGCTTAAAAAAAAAAAAAATTAAGAGCAATACTCTAGAAATCTTGAGGCTTATATTAACACTATGCATTGATCAGAATGATACTGAAAAAGCTAATTTTCACCTTGATTCTATTTTCTCTTTTCGCTCCCCAAAAAAACTCTTCAAGACTTTTATATGGTTTCGGAATAGATTTTGTACACCTTTTTACAACAATATATGTGTACATGAAACAAAAGAATATATGAAGTATTATCTTTTTAAGTTGGCTGGAATGTCCTTCATAAAATGATAGGAATATATTCAAACATGTAAAAATGCAATATAAATTGATTCAATTTTTTTTGATCAACTTACAATGATGAGAATGCAGATCAAGATGATGATGCCAAGGATAGGGTGAGCTTTCAGTGGGAGATGAGGAGCCTTGAAACGAAAAGATTAAACAGGATAAAATGTAAGCTATTTGATTACAAAATCAGTTCATTCATGTTCTAAGAATTAAATTTTTACAAAGGTAATTTAATCTCGAAAACTGGTAGGAAAAAATTGATTTGCTTAGTTAATCTGAATTTCAGTATTATTTTCTTCCATTATCATTTTTAAATTCATGATTTTTTTTTCTTTGCATACCAATAACTAGCACAACTTTTATACTAACACTATCCTCTCTACTTCACACAAACACATACAAAAAATTTATGTATGTATGTATACCTTAGTATAGCCTCCAGCTTCAATGAAGATGAGGATGATTCCGATGATGGAGAAAATGAACATTAAGGCCATACAGTTAAAGTGGACCTGAAGAAAAAAAATTATCGCAGTTGGGTATAGAAGTCAACAGCAAATGCACCCTGAATAAGCCTATTGCTCACGTTGCTACATATTTTTACATTTACAAATTATTGGCTATATGATATATTGGAGGACTCAAACCATCAAACACACTGCTCTGAAAGTTTATTTTGTATTGAAACATTTGACAATGAGTTGTAACTCATCTTACCTCCTATTAATCATATGAAAGGTAAATTAAAAGAGAGATCTGCAAACTTTCAACATATGTAATCAGGGGATGAGATACCAATCATGAAGCCTGAATGGCCTACCTGAAACAAGGGACAAACAATACTGTCACTTGGTGGACAATGCCAATGACTTAATTAGTATGATTGTCCGTAGTGTAGTTAGTAATGAGATATGAGATAATGTGTGTTCTAATGAGTGGGATTAACTCTCATCCTGCTGATGCAGTCATGCCAAGTCTTTGTATTAGGGGTGGAGTGGGGGCAAGTAAGGGGAAAGGGAAGGGCCATGTGGTAAAGTCACCGCTGTCTAGTTCTTTTATTTGCTCTTCAGTCTATATAACAACCACATGCAAAAGAAGCAGGTTCCCCATGTATGAGTAACATCAACTACCCATTTTGTAACATGGTTCTGACAGACGTGCCTAAATTGAAATTTGTTCTTCACACCTCAGGGGCTCACAATTGCCTCCCAGTAGTTCAAACAGGGAGAAATTGTCACCTTTTCATTGATTGATATTCTTAGAAAAGATATAAAGTCTAGAGAGTATATGAGATGAAGTGTTTAGGAGATAATGACGTTTCAAACAGGCTAGCCAGTCAACCATTAATAATAATGGCACTGCAGCACCCGGTTCGGAGCCTCAGCCCATGCATTTAATGGCATCGCAGCACCCAGGTTATCAGCAGGGCAAAGCTTAAATATAATGGGTGCCCACTATGAGGGTTAATACAGTGAGCAAACTATACAGTGAGGATGAGTCCAGCAGGTAGGTTGTGGATAAGGTTTATTTGTGTTTAGCCGTTAGATCTAGATCCCTCCCTTCTCTTCTATAAATTTTATAATAATGTCTGGGTATTCATAAAATTGCAAACCAAGTGAAAAAAAGGAATGAAAGGAGAAAAAAAAATTAAACACCAACAGTATAGCATTATGGTTTTTAAAATATTGATTCAGAGATAATAGCTGATAGGTCTATACAGCAAAGGCAGTTCATATCTTTTTTTTTTTTTTTTTTGAACAGACAATGCACATACAGTAGAACACTATTAGATCGAAGGCAGATCCCTGGAAATCATGAATTCCTAAATATCATCTATTTTCCCCTCATGATTCTCTCTTTATTACTTTGTTCTTTCTACCTTTTCGTTGAATTAGTTTCCATAACATGTATTCTTCAATCAATCAGTCCTCAGTTACAGAAAGAAACATTTGTCCCAAAAGAAATTTAACTTTAACTTTAAAAAATATCGTTCATCACATGCACAGATCTTAAATTTCGATCAAGTGTCATACATAGCTGAGGTTATTCTTCAAACAAACATGCACTGTCTCTCCCTAGCACTGAGTAGAAAGAACTTGGTGACTGGTGCCTTAACCTTTGATCCCTAGTCACCAATGAGAGAGACAGCCCCTTTCCATCCCACCTCATGACCTGCTAGTGCGATGCACCCAGCGCCCGTTGTCTGACAATGCCTGCTAAGTCCACCTGCAACTAAAACTTCAAAGGGGCCGACAGTAAACAAACTTTATTCCACATTTACAAGACATGAATGACAATAACAGGTAAATCAGTCTTGGCCCATCCCTTGCTCAATCAATCAGTTCATGTGTATGAAAAAAAACCGGCGCCTAAGATATCTTTATTGATAGATAGGAGAATGCCAGATAACTTAGGTGGTAAAATGTTGCATCGACAATAGAAAGCTTTGGGTTTAATCCTTCGCCAGGTCCTCTGATAGGATTAGGTCAGCTTTGCCTTAACAAACAATCCCTGTCTTGGATAAAGATTATTCAGGAACAAACAAGTATTCATTGTATTTAAATAACAATCTTAGACTGAGTCTAGCTAGAATGAAATTTGTGACTGCAATCTGAATGTAGAGCTTAAGTCTAGATTAAGATCTCAAGAATTCTCGATCCAATAAACACTACGGTTAGAGACAGATTTCACATAAAAAGAGTTGGGAATGACAGATTGGCTCTTTGGAGCTATCTGTGTTCAAACAACTATTTGCCATACTGAAAGTTGGGAAAAATTGGCAAATCGGATATGCCTGTAATGCTTGGAATTGTACCAGTGTAACAAGGAAATGAGGAGCCTCTACACTTTGTTAATGTACTTCCAATTACTAAAGACAGCTGTCTTCAAGCATCAAGTCTATGAACAGGATGCTAAAAATATAATGATCGAAAATGGCTTCCCTGAAGAAATCAAAATTCCCTTATGAATTCGAGAAATTCATGCTTGACTATATATGCAAGATGAAGCCTCTCCCAAGCACAATACCTTTGGACTAAAACTACTGCACAATGTGTCAATACGATGCAGATGAGAACAAAAAACCCAAATCGTGAAAAATTTAATTTCTTGTCCATTTCAAAGTAAGTCAATTATAACAGAATATTTGTGTCTAAGTTATATGGAAAAATTGTTGTTAAGTAACTTTTTAATGTACTTCTATTCCTAAGATCAAGACTTAATGATACAAGATAAAAATGAGGTAAGCATGAAAGTGACTTGATGCAGTTATCTGTTGAACACTCTCTGAGTAGTTCCATAACAGGAAATCCATAAAAAATGAAAGGATTTTTAACAAAATAAGAATAAAGACACGATTGTTCAATGCATAAGTCTTGTATTTTTATTTAAGCACGCACACACGCACAACAAAAAAATGTGATACTTACAATGAACCAATAGCGTTGGCTATAGGCACGTTTGTTAGGCCACATGGTTGTGTAATACTTGCTCATGATCAGCGCCACGGAAGCAAAGAAAACCCAGGCAATGATCATCAAGCAGCCTGAAGAAACATTTTGAAAAAAATTTAACTTGTAGTTCAAGATTTAAGAAAACTTCAGGAAAAAAAGAACAGATAAACCAATTCTAACCACATTGAGTCCTGGCTTTTTTTTTCTGCTTGAGACAAACTAGGGCATAACTTCATTCTTCATTAATGTCTTTTTGTTTGTAAAATTTTTTTTATTTTCTGCTGATTTCAATAATATATTTCATACTGTCAAATTTGAAGTTTCAATCTTTAGTCAGTTTCTTGGAATGAGAGCGAGGTTGAAAAATAAGATGAAAAATATTAAAAACATAAATGGCAACACACACGCATAATAAGAGCTCTAAAAGTAAGTCTTGTCTTAACCATTTTTATTTATTTCCTCTGGAAAATTTCTTGATGTAAACTGGTTCAAAGAGACAACTTATGCTGCCAAAACACACACATTTCATTTGTGAAAAAAGAAAAAAATGATCTTCCTAAAAGAGAGAAGAAAAGATAAAAAAAATAGCTCTAGCTACATGATATTCTATAATTGCACATCTTATCTGCCATGTTTAAATGCATAGAGATCTAGAAAAGTCCAAATTGTGTGATTTCAGATTATTTCTGTAAAGCACAGATTTAAGTATTAACCGCCTCTCTTTGAATTGTAACTATTCATAAACCAACAAAGCACATATGGGTTATATCAGTTTATTGGTAAATACAAGCAATGTGCAATGTCACCAAGCATTCAAATGTAATGATAAAGCACTGGACATACAAAATTTATTGATCTCAATAAATCTTTGTGATGGGACACAACACTATCTAGGCAGTGTAGTGATACTGAAATGGGATTTTGCAGAATAACTAAAAGCAATTGTGATACCTTTTAAGAAAAAAGAAAGACAAATAACTTACTTATAAGATACACAAATTTAACAATGAAATGATTTTTGTGACATAAAATAATTTAACCTATACAAAGATAAACAGCTCTTACAAACTAAAGAACGTAAATCTTAATTGACCTAAAAACAAATATCAATGGATCAGAGTCCATGGTGGTTAATGTCATTACCATTAAAGGCTTAAAATAGCTGAATTCTTACGCTGTATTTTCCTTCCCCCCTCCCCTGCCCACTCACATCTTGCTTTTTTTTTTATCATGAGGCAAAAAAGTTGTTTCAAAGATTAAAGTAACAGAATAACATTGATCTTTTCCTCTGACACCTGACCCTTTCTTTTTTTCACTCCCATTCTTCCTATTCCGCCACCTATCATCTCTCTCTCTCTTCTCCCCTACCCCTCAATCAGTCAGCCATCCCTTGCATTTTTTGGTCTGCATCAAGTCAGACATATTAAAACTTAATCTTTAAAAGGCAATTCAAAATGCAAATAGAGCAAGTATTTGTAATGATAAATGTGTTTATCTTCTTCAACTGACCATGTGCTTTGGCAAGGGGATAGCTTGCCCTCCCACTGTGGTCACCAGGGAAAGAAAAATCCACAGCATCTTCACTGGCATGGGGAAACTCATCTACACCCAGCCCATGTCTCTTTACTTGACCTGCAAAAAATAGAAAACTGTGTGAGTGATTTCTCTCTGTTATTTATTTTTTTTTGTTCAGAATAATTTAATCTTTAATCAACAATGAAAAAAAAATCAACAAGATTTGCCATTAATAGAGACTGCTTCTTGTCCTACATCATGCATGCGAATTTGTCATGGAGGAAATTGTTACTTTTCTTCACAGAGATCTTTTGAATGAATGACCCAAACTTCTTTGGGTAAACAAATCAAGATGAAAATGCTCACTATGAGCATAAAAAATTATGCAAGCAAAACTGAGTAAACTTTATATCAAGGAATAACTTTCACAAACTTATGATACATTCTCTTAATTTCCATTTAAATTTTCAAATGGTCATAACTCTTAATGATTTTTTTTTCTATAAAAAAAATACAAATTTCTAAAGAAATCAATTCACAAACATAAAAAAGGGAGAAAAAAAAAGAACATAATTGCTTATAAAGATGCACCTCTTGATGCAAAGCCTCTAAAAAATAATAGATGGTTGGGCCCTCCTCTTATGTCTTTTAGCTCCTCGCAATTGTCACTGAGATCTCTTTGGATATGAAAACGGCATCTCAGGCGCCCATTTTGATATGACCCTTCTTCCCACTGCACCTTGGAGTATACACTTGAATCACACTTTCGATGTTGAAGATTAAAAAAAAAATTATTATCAGTAAAATAAACAAAATAAATTCCAGATTATTAGTATTTTTATCATTATTATTCTTGTTGTAATTATTATTACTGTTATTATTATTATTATTATTATTATTAGTATTTTTATCATTATTATTCTTGTTGTAATTATTATTACTGTTATTATTATTATTATTATTATTATTTATGAGGATTTGAAACAAATCTTTCCCTCAAAAATAAAAAATTCATAGCTATAACTAACAAAAGGATGCTTTTTACAAAAATCTAACATTAAAAAAAAAAACAGCAAAAAGATGTTAAAGAAAATTTAAAGATAGACATATGTAACAATCAAATGATTTTTGTGACAAAAAAGAATGTAATCTATACAGAGATACAGAGCTCTTACAAACTAAGGAATTTTACATGACCTAAAAATTACAACGAATCAAAAGTTATGTGTCTACATACAATGAATCTTAGGATGGAAAACTAACATATTTAATGTATGATGACAATGAACAATTTATAACAGTTTTACTCCTCAACAGAAAGATGGCAACTGAGCATAGGGCAGTTATTGACATTGGATGATGTTAAATCAACATTTTGGTAATTTTTTAGAGTGATCATTTTATTATCCATATCCATAAAGAAATACATGCAAGTGATCTAAGTACTTAAACACGCATTTTCTGATAAACGATTCTGTAAGAAGCGATCAGTCTCACATTTCAAAATATTACTTATTCAAAAGGCCATTTTGAAAATGTACCTTTAAAAAATTGAAATCATAAATAAAACTTGCACAATAAGTATTATGTTCCTTGACCTTTTTTAAAATTTGTTTGTTCATATTAAAATGTCAGACAAGATAGGTTTTTAAAATTACCAAAATTAGCATAATTGAGTCAAGATGGCATCGATTACCATAGCAACCATAATAAAATATTTAAGTTGATTGGTTGATTTTATCTTTTTATCTATGCTAATTGCTAAGCATCAGTTCAGCACAAAAAAAATAATAATCTTGAAGTCAATTTTTAAAACATCAAAGCAATACAACACAATTTTGAAAGTTTTGTTACATAATAATTGTAGCAGGCAACTTTTCCAATTGTAAATAATTTACATCTGATCAATTTGAACTAATTGTATGTCAAATTACTTAAAAGAGTGTTACATCTTGAAACTTACAACATCATCATTTGAGGTAGAGTCATCTTTAGGAATTCTTATACTCCTTGTAGGGTCATCCTTGTTGTAATGCAGATAAAGCCCAGTTTTATCAATAGCAGAGTTGTGAGCACAAACAAAGACTGTGTCATCACCCTGTATGAGGAATGAGTACAGAACAAACCTTTAATGCAACATCTGATATTAATTTTCTGATATCATATTTCATAATTATATTTCCCCAAACATAATTCAAGAGATTATAAATGTCAAAAATGAAATGTATCCCCCTCACTATGCAAGGGACCATTATTTTTAATATGCAATGTATATATACTGATGGTATTGTTTTGCATATTCTTTAAAAGACTATCCATTACTTGAGCTGTGCACTAAGCTTGCTCTTATTAGCGATCAGATGGTGGTGTTCAAAGTCTAAATTAGAGTAAAAAAAAACAACAACTTAAGAATAAGAAATAGACCCATATTATTTCCTTATTTTATTTTTAAATCTGAGCTTAAGTCATGAAGTATAACTATTTAGGTTTAGGTGGTAACCTTACCATATAAGTGTCATCAGATAAAGCAACAGCCACATATCTGTCAGCAGCTGTATCTGCTAAACCTCCAAGCTCAAACGTAATGTAGTTGGAGTCTTCACTGTTCCAAGTAAGAATGTATGTACAATGTGGCTCTACACAACCAGCTGGCTCACGGAAACAGCCTTTGGCATTGCCACATTGGTCCACATTGATTGGTGCAGTGAACTGTTAACGAAAATACAAGAAAATGAGCTTTCTTTACATTTCACAGATGCAAAGTATGAAGTATGTTAATCTTCTCAAAAATTTTGTCAGCATCAGAATATCAGTCAATAAAAATTTCTAGCATGATGTAACACAGAGATGTTGTGCAAAGAATATTCACCATCTTATGGGTCTTTTAATTGAGGGAAAATAAGTCCTTAATAAGTAAGTCAGCCAAATGCTAACTTGCAATCTTAAAGCCTACTCTCATAAAATCAATAAACATAACAGTGTATAGTTTGCTAATGTGTCCCTTTAAAAAAGGTACAATTATAGGAGAAGTGCAACATACCAATATATCTATTACAGAAAACTTATTTCAAGAACACTCATGGTAAACACCAGGAGTAATGCATTACTCTAAATGTAAAGCAGTTCTACTTTCTCAAACTTTTACAAATTCCCACAAGAAAAAAAATTAGAAAGAGTTAGAATTAACCTTGTCCAACTTTTATAAGTCTAAATGGAAAACACATACATACTTCTAGTCATAAATTATCTTTAGGACTAGTTTTGAGAACAGAAAATTATTGAACTTCACCTGACTTCTGGTGAGGGGAGGATCTCCTGAGAGAGCATCAGCCAAAATTTCAGATTTCTCTGATACCCAGTAAGTCTTGTCATCCACAACAAATGTCGCCCTGATGGAAATATGTAGAAAGATGCAGCAAATGCTTTTCCACTTCAAAGCAAAAAAAAATAAACATTGCAATTCATGACATACTCGAACAAAGGTTTTCTCAAGAAACTTCAGTGGAGGTAAATCTTTGTGACCTTTTAATTTTCAAATTATTCATCTAGATGAAGCAATAATCTGATATATAGGGAAAAAAATGGACAAGCAGTTTCAAAGATAATGATCCCTGATAACGCCAATTAAATTTAACAACAAAATAAAATAAAAAAGAACTTACCTGAATTCAACATGCCCATAGGATCTGTTGGCAGTCCATTTGAACTTTAGATTTCTCTTGGGCAAATCATCTTGACTTGAAAGAGTATTCTACAAAAATCAGATGTTAGAATTATTAATATTATATACTATTAGAATTATTTATTCAATATTTTCACAAACGGAAGTAAAAAGCATTCTTGATAAATAAAAATCAAAGAGCCTAAAATACAATGCTACCACAAAGCAAAAACACAATCATTTGAGGACGTTGAAGGGTAAAAGTAATAAGTTTTGATATTATTTCATAATTGCCTAATTGAAAGAGAGAGAGGATAGACCCCGTAAATGATATATCAAGGCAAACCTGTTATATCTAAAAGCAAAAACAAAAGAGTCAAAACAACATTTAGGTAGTAAATTCAGCACCTGAAGCTAACCCAATAGCAAAAAAAAATCTATAAACCTTCCACTAATAGCTGATTCAATCTGGAAAAAAAATAACAACCTCCTTTCAGTTATTTTTAGGCCTTTTACAAATTATTCAGTTGCAAAACTTACTGACAAGTTGTTAAAATGCAAAACTTGACAACACAAAGAATTTGATGAAGTTTATCCTGGACAAACTATCATTTTGCTTCCACCTTTTCTCCACAACATCTACAGACTTGTTTGATTAAGCTTACAGAGAAAATACCAGCACTCCCATCCAACTGTTTGCAGTCCTCTGCCACTTGGATATTCTCATCAGACATTAACTTGAGGACACCTACAGCATTAGCACCCTGCGTGTAAGGGTACTTGTAAGCTCCGATAATGAAAGCTCTGTAGGCCTGGGGTGGTCTTGCTGTAATTTGAACTGAAAGAAATGATCATTTATTTTTTTTTTAATAAATTCAATAAAGCAATGATATCAACTCAGTATGGTGAGAGGTGGCAAATCTAATACTTATAATATCTTTAAAAACAGAGTTGGCTATGGATAATATATCCAACACTTGGCTGACAAATAACGTACATTGATTCATTTGTCAAGACATTGGGGAAAGGTAATAGGGCATAGACACCCATCTTGCTTGCTGATTTACTGTTTCTAGCACTGTGCAGAGTCTAATTCTATCCAGCAATGTTTTATCTGTGGTGCTGCGCAGGCAAACAGTAATGTTTTTGTCATCTAGGACTATAAAAGTCATTAGTTAGCTAGTTTTATTAAAATAAAAAAAAGCAAAAATTATTTCACTGTTTATATCTTAATATACATTGTAGGCCAGCGATATTTTGAAATTTTCACTAACACTTATATGTCTTTTGAGCAAAGAACAGGCAGATAAGCGTCAGTCCAAGCTATCATCTTTCAAGGCTTCGAAATTTGTGAATGAGATTTTCTTACAACATTTACATCATCCATGCCATTCAACACGGTCAGGTGTTTTCTAGGAATTGTCCTAGAAAATGGGGGGAGCCCTTGGAGTTGCAAGAGCCATTATATTTATAACAATCAGTTAAACATAATTATAAAATATATATTTATTTTAAGTTCAAACTACTTGAGATCTTTTTGTACATATCCTGAGTATTGATGATGCAAAATTAAATAACAAACGTAAGACAAAGTCGAGGAAAGCACAGAAATAAAAGGTGGGTGAGGGAGGGAGAGAGAGAGAGAGAGAGAGAGAGAGAGAGAGAGAGAGAGAGAGAGAGAGAGAGAGAGAGAGAGAGAGAGAGAGAGAGAGAGAGAGAGAGAGAGAGAGAGAGAGAGAGAGAGAGAGAGAGAGAGAGAGGTCTAACCTTCTATCGGAACACGAGGTCTGTATTCATCCTGAACCACATTAATGGAGAAGGGTGAAGGCATGGTTTGAGGCACAGGACCCCCTGTCCTCACTTTAGGCTTCAGGTCAGTGCAACTACAGCATTCGCTGGGGTCGTACAGGGCAGCCTGGGTCATTGACACCACAGACAGGACTGTCCAGGCCAGGGATGTGGCCAGCACTGCTGGCACCATCATGTATGGTCAGGCTGATATCTAAAACTATCTTGTAAGAGTGAACACTGTGGAAGTAATACATGAGTATAATTATGGGTCAAGAAATATGTTCAATTACTAAAACTAACCCTCCAAGCAATAAATGAATGACTTAAAGTGATTACAACATGAGGTTCCATAAAGTACCAACATCTGGACCTTCAGAACGTACTGAGACAAAGATACAAGTAAAGACATCATCGATCACAGTTCCATCAACAGAGAGTTTACTGGATATAGACGTGACCTCCAAATTCTGTGCTGGCTATAGAATAATGGTTTGTCGCAGGCTTCCGTAAAATATTGAAATTGACATTATGTGTATGGCGTACTGGGTTTTTTACAAGGGTGATCGTTGTTTAGTATGGATAAATGTTATTTTAAGCAATTCTTTTTTCTTCTTCTTATTTATATTACCAAAAAAAAAAAAAAAAAAAAAAAAAAAGCCGAAAGCAGAATATCAGTTGATTAATCAAACCTTGTCTTAAAAATGTAAAAAGACGCACTAATAATGTCAGAAAGAAAACGTAATATAATGTTCAATACACAAATTAAATTCTTATATCAAATACTTTTCCTACATTTTTTTTAAACGAATAATAGTTCTGTCATTTATTCTTGGTCAATGGATAATAAACATTCGAACCTCGAAACAAATAAATGAGCTTCTTTTATTTAATTGTCAGCTGTAAATAAGGACGATGGAGCGAGTTTGAAAGTTTAAAAAAAAAACATGCACGGCTTCAGTATGTCTTCAGGCAATAGCTTACACCCTTACCGGCAAACAGCGCTTTCAGTCTAGACCTGATCCCATCATTGCTTTGCTAACATCATACACGCACTACTCACTAACTTGACTAGATATAACTATAAAAAAAAACAACAAGCGAATGCGAATAAGACGATCACTTAGAGCTTATAATAATATCACCACAGTCATTGCAACTCTAATTATTTTACGCCTCTTATGTGAGACATAGGAACGACATACATGACGGCCAAATTTGGCAAAGATTGCGTTACTTTTCCACACAAAAGCCGGTAACAGCTGTGCAAACATAGGCATACTGTTTCATCGGTTCACGTTTTAGCCCAATGGTGTTCAGTTGTGTGATAGTGATAGCTATAATTATATACCATGTAAAAAATTATCTTCGAAATATTAGGATAAAAAAAAGTTCTTGTGTGTAGTCTTTGGAAGTTCAAATAAGTATATGCAATTCCTGCAAGCCACTAATATATCTGGGGGGGGGGAAAAGGGGAAACTCTCCTGATGGTAACACAATTTATTAAAAATTGTCAAAAATGTGAGCCGCACTCGTTATTTAGCAGCTTTAATCGGTCGTACATGTTTTTATGTTAATATTGTCTTAATAATAAATAAATTCCACTCTTATAAGATCAAATTAAGGACATGCTTGCAGCAAATGGGATTCGCATGACTTGTCTTCAAAGATCTCTCACAGACAGATAAATAAAACTGTAAAGTACGCTACCGACTACAAGTTCGCAAGGCATGAAATCGCTTAAGATACTTATTCTGATACTCGCGGCGGTATAATAACGACATAGTTAAAGCTCGATGTTTAATTTAAAATAAAATCGATAACAAACTATAAGCCTAGCCCGCTTCGATCAATATTTCAAAGGCACAGCTTAAAAAAAAAAAAAAATTACAAGTCGATCAGGAATGGACTCAACAAACTGCGCTCCTATTTTAGAAGTGACCTAGGGCTTAAGACTAATTTTGATAGAGTAATAATGGAGGATTGAGTGGTTCCAGCCATTAATTAACTGACAAAATGCTAGCGTTAAAAAAAAAAAAACGGATATGAGCCAGTACAGGATTGGCGTAAAGATCATCAAACTGGCATTATTAACATTAAAAGACACACACACACACACACATAGCACAGGGGCGACTCATCACAACCTGCCACAGGTATTCATGAAATCCGACGATCCTACACGAACAAGAGTGGGCCAAGCTTGGCTGGCTTCTACTTGCTTCTAGCCTAGCAAGTTGTAAGCGTTTGATTCTTGAGCTAAGCACGGTCGTCCGGACTGGAAGGAAAGGTGCGCTACAGCAACCGTTGCATGCTGGATGGGATGATCCGGAGAAAACCCGTTTTTTATATTTTTCGCCCTTTTCCGAATGAAGTTATTCTTACTAATACAAAACAAGAAATTTTGGTCCACGGTCAAACTTCTCACCTGTATCATAAAAAAAAAAATATATATATATTAAAAAAAATAAAACCCAAAACAAAACGGTCATTCCCAGACTTTTATTTCTGAATTGGGTGTGTTTTGGTTAATTCCAACGAATCTATCGAAAGAGACATTACATTAAGTGTGGGGTTATTGGTTTGCTCTCTTCCTCTCTTATGAAGGTTATAAAACAACAACCCCCCCCCCCCCTCCACCAAAAAACAAATAAAGAAACAAACAAAAAAAACCCCACTCATAATGGAACACGCATTTATGAGTCAAAAGAGATTGAAGCTTTATATGTATGTCGAAACAATCTACACCGTTTTCAGCTCATTGATTGTCATATCGAATGTTTTTCTAAAAACTTTTTCATTTCAAAATACAGATTAACAAGCGTAAGTGAGATTCCAAATTCAAACATTGGTAAAGACGGTGCTTTGAATAAAATAATGTTAAGATTCAAGAGAGAATATCTTGTCACAAAACCATTATCATAATGCAGTACTGAGGCGGCGATGAGCTTCATTCAATGCAAAGAATGGCAGTGTAGAACGGTGGTTGCTTTTATGAAGGTAGGATTTAGTCTCCGATTATAAATGTACATCAAACCTGGATGACAATTTTAATGCATGACGGACATCGATAAGGTTTCTATGATCTTATCTTTCGGTTGATTAGTCCGCGAAATGACATTACCCTCTTTAGACAGCGCTATTAATTATGAAAAAAAAAAAACCAACCAAAGCAAGACGAACAACAAAACTCCCCAACAATTTTTAGCATTTAAAAATTATCTGTCTCATGCTTGGTATGATGTATACAATGTTTAATTTTAATTTATTTTGGGGGTAAAAATTTAGACAACAGTAGTAGAGCTTATGAAAAACGGTAAAAATAAGAGATCTGCACTAGTCGGTTGTCATGCCCTCTGCCCGTGCATTCCTATAGAGTCAAAGTGTGCGAACCAAATCCACGTACAAACTCACCTTCAACAGAGTCAAGAAGACGCACACATTGTGTAAATTTGGCACGACTACCAGCATAGCTGAAGTAAATCGCTAAAGCAATCATATATAACTCGGGTAGGAAATAAAACTTTGCAATTGCTGAAACTTAAATGAGGCACTTTTTATTCTGCAACAAAGAGAAATTAGCTAACTCAGTTATTACACTAAAGAGGCGAAATTATTACAGCAAATCGATATCGCAAGCCCTAGTTATGAGACAATTATCAAATTGCGTAGCTTAGTTTACTTAGTGTTTGAAATTTCAAATAGCATAATTATATTTGCGATTGAAAACACATGTTCCAGGATGTACATGAATTTCAAGAACTTTTGACCTCACTTCATACACTAAAAAAAAAAAGAAAAGAAAAAGAAATATACACTCCAATTATTTTTCTTTAAAAAAAAATCATGCACCATGTACTTGTATTGAAAGTTAAATCACTTTAAAAGATATAATAAATAATTCCATGAGGGTGTATACACTAAGCGTTGAATAAAAAAAAACCAACAACCAAAAAACACCGCAGATATGAGAAAGAGATGTTGCCTATCTGCCAGAGCGATGACTCACCCACCTGCTTCCGACTAGCGAAAGGTGAGCCTGGTCTCGAAGATCTAAATGACGTTGTGTTAAAATGAAGTAACAAGTCTTGACGCCTTATAATTTTTTACGGGAAAAAAAGGGAAATACTTTCACATAATTATATAATAATATTTATCTCAAGCATTTCCATTTACTTTGCTCTTTGCATTAACGACAATTCTCAATGAATTATCTCATGGTTCACACACAAAGGAATCTCTTATACTTGTTCTCAGACTTCATCGGCATAAGTCATTATCAGTAAGCTCTTTAAAAAAACCCAATGGCATTATAATGCTTTCTCAACTAAAAAAATAGAATTGTAAAGTTGAAATGAAAAGTAATACCAATATTTTTCACCCTTTTTCATATTAATGACTCTTTACCTTCCCTTATACCTGAGGGCGAAGATGTTATCTATCGATTATGCTTTCACGAAAGGAGCAAGAGAAGGAAGACACATTTTCATTGTAGTTTTATTAGTACAAAGACTTTGAACTTTTCACGTTAATAATATGTTTAGTCTGTGGGCCCATCAGAGCTGAAAAGAATTCACCTTTTTGTAATGGCGCGACTCGAACTTACAAAGAAACTCAATATCGGTCTCAGGACTTCATTACATTTTAAGGCTCAACGACAGGGGAAAACCAAATTACAGACAATAGCAAAGACGAAGATGTTAATAGAGACTTGATTATCAAAGGACAACAAGGAAGACTGGATTCAATCTCTAATTGAATCATTAAATAGTAGGGTCGGACCCTAAAGCATAATACTTATTTGGCCTAGGTAGGATTCCATCGCACAGTATACTCTAAAATTAAGAAAACATTGGTATAAAATATTTGAGGATTATTTAAATGAATGACTCCCTGCACGACTTTTGAAAACGACGTATTTTCACGGGATGCACATTCTATTAAACGCTGACGGGAAAGAATCCGTGATACCTATTAGAAAGCCACCGCTTCCAAAAAAGATTCTCTTTGAAATGACGGAAACGCAAACCCTGTATAACTTAGACATAATGTTGGTTCCTCACGAATCCAACCCAATAAGACAGTAACATAATAGACATAGAAACTGTTTCTTGCTAAGTATCTGTTAGTTTTTGTTTACTAGGGTTAACAACATAGCTGCGCAATTTTGGACCTTGGTAAATATTACCACTCGCTTCTAAAAATCTCCAGGTTTGTTATGAGCAAATAGGCTGAGGGAGAGGCTGAAGCTCGCATCATTGACGCAAAGTGTTTCACCTGCTACATCTTTGCTACACAGGTAGCAATCTAGACATAGTTTCGAAAAGAGGAGCTGTGTTCTAGGCCAAGAAAAGAAAGCTGAAATTAAGCACTGAAAACTCTAAAAATAGTTAAGATGAGGTGTAGGCCTAGGTGAGTTACTGCGTGTAAGCGCAGTAGAAGCAAAAGGTTCCATACTCCCACATCCTCAATAATCATGAATAAGAACCGTTCTAACAATAAAGATAATTGAATGTGTTTCAAAATGAAGGTAGAGAGAATGAATAAGTAGAACATGTAAACCAATATCGACACTGCCAATAAACTACCTTGTCATAGATCTATGAAACAGAGGTGGCAGGAGCGGTAGTAGAGCAGCAGCAGCAGTAGCATAAATACAATGTAGTGGATTAGCAAAAGCAGTGCTCGGAAAAAGGAGATAAAGGGAGACCTATACTGTTCAGAAAAATGAAGTTTACATATAAAATAAAAATAATATCTTAATTAGCCAAAGATTAGCAGTGAGAATTGATGATGGGAAATTCTTTGTAATCCACGCCTCAAAGTTCGGTATAAAATGGTTGTACTTTTCATCTTATTTTCATGAACAACTCAAGAACACTCCAATTTTTTTCAGTAAAACAGTAGTAGTAGTAGTAGTAGTAGTAGTAGTAGTAGTAGTAGTAATAGTAGTAGTAGTAGTAATAGTAGTAGTAGCAGTAGCAGTGGCAGCAGCAGCAGCAGCAGCAGCAGCAGTAGTAGTAGTAGTAGTAGTATCAGAAGGGTAGAGGTGATAATAGTGGTAATAGTGATAGAAGTAAAGCAGTAGCAGCAGTATTAGTGTTAATTAGTAGTGGTTGTGGTAATATTATTATTAGTGGTTGTAGAAGTAATAGTAGTAGTAGTAGTAGTAGTAGTAGTAGCAGCAGCAGCAGCAGCAGCAGCAGTAGTAGTAGTAGTAGTAGTAGTAGTAGTAGTAGTAGTAGTAGTAGTAGTAGTAGCGGTAGTAGTAGCAGCAGCAGTAGTAGTAGTAGTAGTAGTAGTAGTAGTAGTAGTAGTAGTAGTAGTAGTAGTAGCAGTAGTAGCAGCAGTAGTAGTAGTAGCAGCAGCAGTAGTAGTAGTAGTAGTAGTAGTAGTAGTAGTAGTAGTAGTAGTAGTAGCAGCAGTAGTAGTAGTAGCAGCAGTAGTAGTAGTAGTAGTGGTAGTAGTAGTAGTAGTAGTAGTAGCAGTAGTAGTAGTAGCAGCAGTAGCAGTAGTAGTAGTGGTAGTAGTAGTAGTAGTGGTAGTGGTAGTAGTAGTAGTAGTAGTAGTAGTAGTAGTAGTAGTAGTAGCAGCAGTAGCAGTAGCAGCAGTAGTAGTAGTAGTAGTAGTAGTAGTAGTAGTAGTAGTAGTAGTAGTAGTAGTAGTAGTAGTAGTAGTAGTAGTAGTAGTAGTAGTAGTAGTAGTAGTAGCAGTAGCAACAGTAGCAGTAATAGTAGGCAATACTTCTAAAGAATGATCATCATTGCTCAATTGCGTTCAGTCTGATTGTGGTAATTCCAGAGCAAATCACTCTCATTGAAAAATAAAGAGGGTAGAAAAGAGGACAATCGATAAAGAAATGGCAGAGTAATTTTTAACAGTGTAAATAATTTAAAATCTGTTCATGGAGGAATAAATATTCATTCATGAGGTATTGTTGTCTCTGCGTGACAATCCTTTTCAAAGAAACTAAGTCTTGATTTGTATGTTGAGAGCGAGAGGTATGTGTGCATGTGTGATTATGAGAAAGAGAGAGAGAGAGAGAGAGAGAGAGAGAGAGAGAGAGAGAGAGAGAGAGAGAGAGAGAGAGAGAGAGAGAGAGAGAGAGAGAGAGAGAGAGAGAGAGAGAGAGAGAGAGAGTTAGTTTTCATGCTAAGAATACAAAGCCGAGGAAGTCTCATCAAAGAGCAGGGCAACTGATTTAACAGGCTTTTTAGACCAGGAGTGGCCTGCCCTTTACTTGTCAAACAGGTCTGATCCTATGACGGTTAGGCTTGGTTGGTCACTGTTGTGTTCTTATTGACTTGATTAAGGTTGACCAACGATACGCAGCAAGCGTACATTAAAAAAAGGGCTGGGCATTGGATTAAATGCTGCTGCTTACAACAACAGGCTGTGAAAAGGATTGGTGTTTTCACTCCTAAATAAACATAAACTGGTAAATATACGTTAACAAGAACGATGCTGACTCCAAAAAAAAAAAAAAATAAAAAAAAAAATAAAAAAAGGAAGTAAAAACTTGCTTAAGTACAAATAGTGCATGAAAAACGAGTGAAGGAGGAAAGGAGGATAAGAAAGTGAGAGGCAGAGAGAAAGAGTGGGAGAGAGAGAGAGAGAGAGAGAGAGAGAGAGAGAGAGAGAGAGAGAGAGAGAGAGAGAGAGAGAGAGAGAGAGAGAGAGAGAGAGAGAGAGAGAGAGAGGAGGTATTTAAAAGAAAAAGGTGTTTAAATTTTCAAAAATCACAACACAAACGAAACCGGTTTTGAATATTTTACGTACGTAGAAAGTGTGTAAGTTTTCCATTCATAATGATCCTACTGACAAACCAGAAATGCAAGAACTAAAGAAACGTAAAAAGCATCATTCAGTCTTGAAACTGGTATATTTAAATTTCAAATTGCTTAGATGAAACCAGATACTGGAGAAAAAAGTATCAAATACAAATATCAAATGAGAAAGTTAAATATACTCATCAATCTCTCATAATTTTTCTTTAGTTTATTAACTCTTTCATCAAGTAGTGATTAAAGTTTTACATTTCAATAAACTGTTTACATTGGAAGTTTTAAAACTAATAGAAGTTAACTTCAAGTCATATCAATCTATTCAAAGATGAATATGGATATTCAAGGACATTTCTTGACGTCACAGATTTAATATGGGAATTGATGCTCCCTTGCTGCAAAGTCATTCATTACCAACAACTTCATTTCAAAATGAAACTGTCTTGTATAAATGTAATTCTTTTCCATCATTTGCTTATTATTCTTTTTTTTTTGTACATAAAATATGAGTTGTTTCTTTTCAAAGAGGAATCAAGAATGGAAGATATTTTCATAACATGAAATAATTATTGGCTTATACTGTTATAGCTTAAAAATTTAAGTGCAGTCATAATTTTAATGCATTTTTGAGACATGTCTTTATCTATCAGTAATTAGAATTAATAGGAGAAAATACAACATCCAATGAACGATTTTGTGCTCTTGTGTTTAAGGTTTTCTATCTCTATTAGAAGTTTTCAATAATCTGATACAATTCTCACATATGGATGACTGGCTTAAAAAAATTGAATGAAAAATCTTTCTCACTCATTAGGACAGGACAGGGTTCAAGATATCAATGATACAGGAGCACATTAAAATGATTTGCTATTAAACATTCCATAACATTTCAAAATAATGCAAATTGGCCCGATGGTCCTATCAATATCTATAGACCAGTATAATTATTATTTATTACATGCCACTACTTCTTCTTGCCAATTGGCATCATTTTATGGTAAAGATAGAAATTTAATCTTGAAAACTCTACATTTGTAGCTGTCAATTACCCTTGAAGTGTGCTCATATGAAACTGAGTGGCATTTGAGTGAATAGATTTTTAATTCATTTTTTATGGTAATTGTATTTTTCATTTCAATTCGTTGAACATTGATAATAAAGTTTGTCTTTCCAATACCATCCTTGTTTTTAGATTTGGTTTCATCCCTCTTTGTCTGCAGTAGTTTTGAACTGTAGGAATAATGGGGGTTGCTTGGATTGTAACTGACGAAAATTTTAGACTTGCCTGGGTGTTTAATAATAGGAGTCTCTCATATACCAAATTTATATTATTAACCTCTTGAAATTAAAGCCTCGTTTATATCAATAGTAACACTAAAGCAGAACAAAAATGAAGGATATAGATAGAAAATGAGAGAGAGAGAGGACATAAGATGCTCCCAAGTATGGATTGTTTCATTCTATATGTAGTATAGGGTATTCTTGTAACAGTTGTTATCTTTTCTGCTGCATAATAGTAACAGTAGTAGAAGTAGCAGCAATTGTAGTACCAGCAGCAGCAGCAGTAGTAGTAGTAGTGGTAGTGGTAGTGGTAGTAGTAGTAGTAGTAGTAGTAGTAGTAGTAGTAGTAGTAGTAGTAGTAGTAGTAGTAGTAGTAGTAGTAGTAGTAGTAGTAGTAGTAGTAGTAGTAGTAGAGGTAGTTATATTTCCAATCTTGTCATATAGCCTTATTTGTACTTTATCCGAGGTTCTTTAATAGTTCGGTTTTCCCCTGATCGAGATCTTTGGTTCAAAGGAAATTATCCTGACAAATTTTCCTTAGAATGCTTTGTGAGCTGATTCATAAAGATTCGGTACTTCACTACTAAGTTGACAAATGTGGAAAGATCTATCATGAAAGTTTTCTTCAAGCTTTATTTATGCTGCGCTTCATTCTTTTTTAGGTTTAATTCATTATAATTAAAATGAAAAAAGTAAAAAAAAAATGATAAAAAAATACTTCATCAACACTGTGACTGATGACCTAACTTTCACTTTACTAGAGAAAAAGACAACAGCACACCTGCTCAAGCGCTCACCAGGGTCAGGTTACGGTCAGCACTAAGGTAATCCTCATAAAATTTACCTGTGCGGGCCTGAAGCGCCAGTGAATTTTATGTCTAATCTTGTACATTGTGACGATTGTCTTATATTATAACTTTAACTAGATCTAGTTAATGTGTACTTCTAGATAGGGCCTATCGAGATTCTACTTTCACGTACTTACAAATAAATAGAAAGCCATATATTTTTATTAACGGATAATTAAAGAAAAAAATGGCTTCAACTTTTATTGGCAGGTTACAAACTTTTCTTTAAACTAATATGAGAGATTGAAAAAAAGAATACGCTAACAATGACAAATAAAAACCAGCTTTAAAAAAATTTGACCAAATGGCCAGTAGATTATTTTAACGGTATTGGTAAATTTGCAGATATTGGCACAACTCAGGTTAGGTTTCACAATACAATTTTTGTCCATGAATTCGAAACTTGTAGTTTAATGGAGTACACACAAAAAGGAAAGAGTTCCTTTTAGGTACGGACTAATTTACACACCAAAGAGGGCTTCGATTGATCGGAACCATAGAAAAAGATTGGGCTTGGTTTTTGCTTGAAGAAAAATGAAGAAAAATTAATTTATTTCAGCACTCTCTTCATTTTATAACACTAAGTTCCAAGTAGGAAACTATAGGGTTGCTACTGTTTCTTCTATGTAAAAAACCGTCCGCACCTAAGAGGAACTCTTTCCCACAAAAATGCTTATATCTTGAAAAGTATTTATTTGCGACGAATAAATATTCGTGTTCGGCATATCAAATTAATTAAGTTTAACAGTTTTAAAGCTATAAGTGAGTTGGGCCGATAAATGCAATTATACCATTATTATTAACTAGATCTAGACCTAGAATTCAGAATCTAGATTCTAGATCCATGATATAGCTCTAGAATCGAGCGAAAGAAGAAAAAAATGTTCCAAATATCGGAACCTTTTTCGAATCCACATGATGAAGGCTGAAATGAACTAACTTTTGATCACCAGTTTTCTTTGAAAATAACACTTTTCAAATTAAAAAGCGTGGCAGCACCGTACCAAGATAAATTTCTGGTTTAATCAGTGTTTCTGTGTGGAGATAAATCTAGATTCGCCTAGATTCTAGATCTAGAATCTAGATCTAGACTAGAGCCAGATCTAGATCTCTAGATCCAGAGCGGTTTTGACTTGAAATTATAAACATTGATTACAATACTTGCTTACTTCTCAAGTTCTGTTTGACCATTAAATTCAGTTGAAAACAAAAAAAAAAAAAAAAAAAAGAAAAGAATACAATAAACCTTATACCACTTCAAGACTTCTGGCAAGTAAAAATTCAACGCTTGAAACAAAACTAAAGTTAGGTTTACCTGTTGATGAGGAGCAGTGGACTCTTCGCTTCCGCACTCGGCAGCGACTCTGAGAGCTTCTGAGCAACACAAAACAAATGTGTAGTGTGTAGGCGAAAGGAGTGGGAGAGCGCCCAGACTCATAGTCTGTGGAGGGCGGCTCTCTAAGGTAACACAGCACTCCTTTTTTGGCACAGGCACCTCTGTGGAAGCCAGGGAGGAAATGACCTTCATCTACCTGAGTGGCTGAGGTTCCTTGTGGGAGGCCCTTTCAAGTTTGTACAATGATGCTTCATAGCCGTCAAAAGAACAACAATCCATCAAGAATTTAGATTTTAATGAAGAAGTCCAATTTATCTTTTTCATAACGATTCAGAGATGAATATATTTCAAACAGAAATTACTAAGAAAGCATCTAGCCTTTAAAAGTAGAGAATTAGAAATAAAAGAGATTTTTATCATTTTTTTCTTTAAAGGGGAGGCTATCCCAGTTATTCTCGTGTACAAAGTCGTTTTCCATTCACTTCCCTTGTTCAATGGAAATGCGTGTTGAGCCTCATAGTGGCTAAACCGAGTACGCCCTACCCTTACTCTTCTGAAAATCTGAAGTGATCCTTCAAGGTATAGTTACCTCATTTATCTACATTGAATCTCTAAGTCTGGAGATGACTCTGAATTGCAAGAGAATATTGGCGCTTTAACAGTGGGTTTGCCTTTTTCTTTAAGCTGTGAAAAAACAACAACAACAACAAAAAAAAAAAAAAAAAAAAAAAAAAAAAAGAAGAAGAAGAAGAAGATTTTAACTTCTCTACACAAAATACACAACTTAACTATCAAACGGTGCCCACTTACACAGCAATTTTCTATTCTTGCTGTTGAAGTGGTATATAAGTATAAATAAAAATAAAATAAGATATGTTTACCTCGAAGTGAAATCTATTAAGAGATGTCTGAAACGCGGGTAAAGGGAAGAATCATGTTTTATGATAAAATTGTGGGTCAGAAAGTTCAAATTTTGACATCTTGACGTGGCAAATAAAGTTAAAACACAATGCTTTCAAGATTTAGTAATTGAAAGTTATGAAATTAAAACAACTTGTTCACTCTCACCGAAGTATTAAAATAAGGGGTATTTGCAAGTAAATCGCCTTGTTTTATGTTTCTGTTTGGACTGCCCTGCATTTGAACAAACCCAGTCTCCACCAGGTGAGAAATAATAGTAAGGAAGCGTTGCTGAAGGATGCTGCTGTATTTTGTGGAAGGCGATAATGTAACAGCGCCATTTTGAAAATACTAATGCTTATGGGTGTAAACTGGCTTTACCATTTTGACCCAAGAATGAAGTATCAATCAATGAAGTGGAAAACCGCATCTGAACTATGCACGGAAAGAAAAAATTTGCATCGCTTAAGCAGTCAGGGTCATGCTGCGTCAGTGTTTTCTGGAATGTTAAAGGCATCATTCTGTCTAGTAGGCGCTATCTTCAAGACAATTACTATTATAGTGACCCGAAAACGCTAAGGGTGAAATTTGAATAAAACGTGCAGAAACCCCGTAAAACTAATATTACAGGGTGCTTCTTTTTTCTAAAGGCAATACTTTTCCAAATCGACCATTGATGCCATTCGTGATTGCAGAAAATGATGAAGGTTTGAAGTTTTACCCCTTGGCAGATATTCACCTTCATACTTGTTTTGTCTTACATTGAAGACTTAATCAACTCAATGGTTCACGATTTGAGGAGGAAAATTACTTTGCAGATGCTGCTAAACTAGGATTACGGTCCAGCCTATACAGATTTTCTTTTCAGGGCCTTTTCAAAAATAGGACATCCTAACTTCTACAACTGCAGTCACCACCCATACTTGCTTCTACTACGTTCCTTGTCATTTTTTTGCAGCCCATTCGGCCCCGCTTCCCCCCCCCCCCCAAAAAAAAAAAAAAAAAAAACCCATTAATATTAATAATAAAAAAAGAGTTTTCAGGTATAACGAGCCAATTGTTTAACTTCCATGATATATGGGCACAAAATTTTAATTGATCACATGCACGATGGCATCTGTTCTTTTCTTTCCTTTCTTCCTCAAACGCGAAACTTACATTACTGTGCGAAACCTCCTATTTTCTCACATCGGAAGAAAAAAAAACAACAACAAACGAACGGTCTGTTAAGCCAAGACTGCACAAACATTTCATAAAACTGTGTATTCATAAATTCTCTTTATTTTCAGTTCATGATCAAGCATACACTAAGAGTGTAGTTTTAAATAAACTGTAACGCCAGCAGAAATGTGAGGATACAAGTTTTTTCTTGATCTCCCGAAGTTCAACATAAGATTATCACTATTTGACTCAGCTGTTATATTTTCACATTGTTTAAGTGTGCCTATTTATTTTATCTCCCCCATCTCTCTTTCTCTCTTTTTCCCTTCTTTCACTTCCTAACTTCGTTTTTACCTTTTCAATATATCTAGCTTTTTTTTTTTTTTTACCCTTAAACAGGTTATGAACAGTCCGCACATGTCCTAATGAGACATACTGCTGAGCCCTCTACTTCATGCAGAAACATGTTTCTTTTATTTGAACAACCATGAATGCCGGCATTCTTCCACTCCCCAACTCCTATCGCAAGCAGAATACACACCTCATTGCACCCTTTATAATGCTCTCATTGCTATATGAACATGGAAATCAATAGGATTTGCTCGCTTCTGCACTATTGAGGCGTTTGCTACGTTGTGTAATAAAGCTAATAGCCGAAATAATTCCGCAGTTTCCTCAATTATTTCGGTCTGCTAGATATATACATCATGATTATCTCCTCCAATGTTACTCTCCTGCCTGGTGAGCTTTTGACTGTAATTAAATGACTGTTTTCACGCATACGAAGCGGCAAAGAAATAGAAGAAGAAAAAACCGCTTACATGGACTTGGCTACTCGATCGCCTTTCTTTTCCATCCGGTTTGCTTTGTTAGTTTTTAGGGGTCAGATCTTGTTCTGACGTAACGTAAGCTACATCGGCAACCACAGGCAAGGAATCCAATTGAAATGGTAGTTGGTGAACCTTCCCCCTCCCCTCCTTTTCAAGTTTAGCTTAATTCCATAAGTAATTCATATCGTTGAAAATATAAAATCCTCCCTAAATTTAACTTCGCCACATCTTCTGATTCTTTCTATTCTACCTGCTCTCTATCAGAATCTCTCTCTCTCCCCCCTCCCTCCCCACGCGCCTCGCTCTCTCTCTCTCTCTCTCTCTCTCTCTCTCTCTCTCTCTCTCTCTCTCTCCAGCTCTCTCTGTTATATGATCTAGTTTCATATTATAATCACCTTAACTATGAGCCTTTCGCTATTTGTTTATATGCTAGTTGTTTATCCAATCTTGACTATCAGTAGCTTTTACATAATCATATAATTATAAGCTAATATGCACAAAGCTTCTCATCAATTTCTCCGTTTCACTTCAGGTTTGTTTTCAAATAAAAAAAAATATAGTCTGTCGAGTGATTACTAATTTGGTTGAAACCTGTGTTTTGATTTGCCCTTCTGGTTTATGTTGAGATTCAACTTTTCCAAGAGCGACACATGAACCGAAGTATATTTTTATTCAAACTGCATGTCTGCATTAACCATAGAACAAACCAAATGACTCAAATGCAAGGAAACCAACAAACTCTATCTGCTACAGCAGCAGCAATAGTAGCAATGACAGCAACAAACATACCACCAACAGCAAAAATAAAAATAACACGTCTGAAAGGACCATCTATCCCCTATTTTTCTTTATTTTTTTTTGTTCGGCAAAAAGAAAAAAAAAATCTCGAATCAAGGCAGAAATTGATTGACAAATCAATCCATCTGCCTCATAAGAAATGTAAATTCTTGCGCGTTTGACGTTAGTTTAGTTTTCTAAATGTTTAAAAAAAAAAACCAACAACTTTCGAACCTAAATATTTTCTTACATGGTAATCTTTAAAAAAAAAAAAGAAAAGAAATATATAGGCAGTCACGATCAAACGAGCTACAAAAGAAAAGAATAGATAGCTAATCGTGTAAAAACCCAACCTATTTAAAGATTCTCTTAAGTACACTCATTGTCACGCAGGTTCAAATAAACGCCCGACTATGAAGCTCCGCACGGCAAATCACCTTTAGGCTCGTTTTGCTGGAATTAATTCCCTTTTAATATGCGTTCCTAAGGATCTTTCAACAGATTCGGAGAGTACATAAGTAGCTATTTTTCATTATTATTATCATATTCTAATCTAGACTTGCAGAATCACTGTGACGTGTGAAATTTTTAAGAGAGACTTATGGAACATTAAATTTCAGATCTTGCTAATTAGAATGGTTCATGGGAAAAAAAAAACCCAACAAAAAACAACGTTATCGCCATTGAAAAAAAAAAGTCTGAGAAAAAAAACAAATAACTGAATTTGCTTTTTGTGAGTTATTTTAGTATATTAAACTTTAATTAGAATCATTAAAATCATTATGACCATGGTGATTACAAGGGGGTTCAAGAAGTCTTTGGTCTGAGTATTAAAGGAAAAGCGGTAGAGTATTGAAATTTTGTCAGCCTGTAGGTCATTTCTTTGGGATGCAAGGTGAAACTTTTCGAGAAAATCTGACGGTAACTAAGCACTTGTTCTGTTGGCACGTTTAATGGAACCAAACTAAAAATCGTTTACACTTACACGGAAAATCCCCTCCTGATTAAAAAAAAAATCTCAGTCCAAGTTTATAGGAACAAATCTTTTCGATATAATACTTTGATATAGTGGATAAGAAAATTTAAATCTAGATTCATGTCGGTGATAGATGAAGATCGAAAAGTGTCACCTTTTGTAGTGAGTGAAGATAATGTTACCATAGTGAAGAAAAATTGGTTCTACAAGATTAACGCATAATTGTCTAACAGCTCTCAAGAAAAACTGAAGTCATTAGAGGGTCAATTGAACTGATTCACTCAGACCATCTCAACATGAATAAGGTTTCTGGGTGCCAACATGAATAAGATTTCTGGGTGTCTTGCCTTTTGACTGGTGATCAAAAGAAGACGACGGTGGAGTTCTGCAAAACTCTCCTTCAAATAACATATATTTCTTAACGTGGTAACTATGGATGAAACATGGAATCACGATTTTGATTCAGGAGCACGCAAAGGTGACGCAATCAAGAGGAAAGGGCATGTTGTCGTGTTTTTTTTTGGGATTGTTAAGATATAATCATCATGGATTACCTGGCAAAATTAAATGGACAAACTGTTATAGGAGACATGTTACTCAAGTTTGCTGATAAAATCTTTGTCTGAACTGGTGAAAAAAAAAAGACGTAGAAAATCAGTATCGGGGTCATCTTACTGCATGACGATTCCCCTGAGCACAGGGCACAATAAGCAGTTTTGAAAGCAGCATGGGGCGGCTTTGAAATCCTGCCACACTCAGTTTATCCACCAGACTTAGCCCCCTCTGACTTTTTCCTGTTCCCTAATCTCTAAACAATCACTCAAAGGACGCCGTTTCCATGACAAAGTAGACACAATTGAAGCTGTTGAAAAGTGGTTAGGGACGCGTTCTAGGTTCTTTCACTCTCAAGGAATTTTTAAGATTAAAGAGAGGTGGTGGCGCAAATATGTAACTTTGCGTGGTGATTTTGTAGAGAAATAAAAGTGCTTGTGCCAAATTACAAAGCTCTATCTTTATTGCTTATATCTTGATCAAATACTTCTTAAACTCCACTCTTAGAGCAAAACTTATTTCTGATCAATAGCACAAAGATGAACTGTTTTCACTTTTAAACAGAAATTATTAAAAACTAAATAGATTTGATGAATTTTATCACGGAACGTATTTAAAGGTCAGGTTTTTAATTTCAACAAATAATATAACATTAGAGACCATCTAATGTGATCTGTAGGTGTACAAATTGTTTTCATCAAGAATGGTATCGTCATCATCCAGAAATAGACAAGCGTAGAGCCACGATATTTAATTATTTAACCGAAAAATATATTTATAGATACTTTTCAGCCTCTTTCTGTATTGATCTGAAACACACACACAAACAAAACCAACCAAAAAAAAAAAAAAATAAAACAAAAATATATGCATTATCTTAATTTTTCCAATGAGATAGCCTCTTCTATTGATCACTATTGTAACAATTGTCAGAGGTGACACAAATAAACGAACTGTAAAAGATATCGTACCACCAGGCCTGTGCCAGTTTGGACAGGCCTGAAATGAATAATCGGAACGTTGCACACAACGGATTTAGAGGCTATCGAATTTCAATAATACACGATGAACCCATTAGTTCATCTCAGAGTGGAATCATCAGTATAGTTCTCCATAGAGGCCTAAACTAATACTAGCAATGCATAGAAAATGACAGATCTGATGTTAGCGCGAGTAGGAGACTACCTTAGGGCCTTCGAGTACGTTCCCATAACTCAGTGGAACATAATCATCTGGCTATAGGAAAAACAGGAGGTGTTCGCTGGAGTACCATCCAACTGTCAGCCCATTAACGATGTTATGAGGGCAAGTATTTTTGGGCTGAGACTTCGAAGTTGATAAATTTCCATCGGCTTAACTGACACCAGGAGCAGGTTATTAAAAATGAATATCAAAATTGATTTCTTGTCATCATAAGCATAAAAGCTTAATATAACTCACGTTAACGAACAAACTTCATTTTGTTTTTATTTTAATGAAATAGATCAGAATGTCTTTTGAATGTTTGTACCTATAATTTCAAGAAGCAAAAATAAAAATAACAACATCAGTGATAAAACAACAGCAACACAAAAAGCATCACTAAAAAATAACAACAAAGAACAACAAGAAAAACCAAAAACAACAGTACCCTCCCTCCTCCCCCTCCTCCAAAACCAACTAAAAAAAACGAACAAAAGACCAGTAAATTAAACTTTGGCACTGTTAAAATTCTTTACCCGCAACACCCGCAGCCTTTTTTGTCTCTTCTTTTAGTTCTGTTACCCTTTCTGTAATTATCAATCAATCATTTAATGTGATCCGAGTAATTTCCTGTTTAGACGCTCATCACCGATACTACTACTACTACTACTACTACTACTACTACTACTACTACTACTACTACTACTACTACTACTACTACTACTACTACTACTACTACTACTACTACTACTACTACTACTACTACTGCTACTACTGCTGCTACTACTACTACTACTACTACTACTACTACTACTACTACTACTACTACTACTACTACTACTACTACTACTACTACTAC
>JAWDGP010003066.1:2270000-2360000 GCA_033675545.1 Elysia crispata | reverse complement strand
TGGTCAACAGCGGAAGGAATGGCGAACAAGAAATGTATCTGTGTGTTTAATTCACTAGCACCATGCCGTATTTACACAACCACTCTTTCTCTCTCTCTCTCTCTCTCTCTCTCTCTCTCTCTCTCTCTTTCTTTTCTTTCTCTCTCGCTCTCTCTCTTTCCCCCTCTCTCTTTTTGTCTATTTCTATCTGTCTCTTCCTCTTTTTCTCTCTCTGTTTATCTCTTAGTCTATCTCTCTATCTGTTTTTTTGCATCTCTTTCTCTTTCATTTGTTCTCCTTTTCTCTTCTCACGTTTTCTTAACTTTTTCCTGTATTTGTCAAATTATCCTATGTTTGACAGCCTGTCTGCATGTATGTTTCTATCTTTTTATGAATTCATCTATCTATCTACCTATCTATTTATTTATCTATTCTATCTGACAATCTTTTCCTCCCTCTTTTATCCATCTTTCTATCATTTTTTTTTCATGCATGTTTTTTCTTCTTCTAAATTTAGCTTCTTCTATGTCTGAAATGAAGGAGGAAAGAACATAGCACATTAAGTTGCCATTTTCATCGCCAAAATAAGGCAGTTGTAAAAGAATGGTACTCATAAGAGAAAATCTCACAAAGATATGTAATTTTCAAAAGTCGCTTAAGCGCAGTCCTTTTTAAATCCAGTAAATAAACTGACGCCATATCAGTACATTTTTTTAAGTTTGGTGGTAAATCAAGTTGACACATGGCAGTAATAGCATTAAGTAAAAAAAAACAGGATAAAAGAAACAATAGTAAGTTTAGAATTGCTTCTCTAGCAGTTATGATAGTTTTACAAGTAGTGGTAAAAGTAATAATAGTAGATGGAGTAGTACTAGTTGTAATAGTAGCAGCTGCAGCAGCAGCAGCAGCAGCAGCAGTAGTAGTAGTAGTAGTAGTAGTAGTAGTAGTAGTAGTAGTTGTAGTAGTTGTAGTAGTAGTAGTAGTTGTAGTAGTAGCGGTAGTAGTAGTAGTAGTAGTAGTAGTAGTAGTAGTAGTAGTAGTAGTAGTAGTAGTAGTAGTAGTAGTAGTAGAAGTAATAGTAGTAGCAGCAGCCCAGCAGCAGCAGTAGTAATAGTAGTAGTAGTAGTAGTAGTAGTAGTAGTAGTAGTAGTAGTAGTAGTAGTAGTAGTAGTAGTAGTAGTAGTAGTAGTAGTAGTAGTAGTAGTAGTAGTAGTAGTAGTAGTGGTAGTAGTAGTAGTTATTGTATGGGTAGTAATAAAAGTGGTAACATCGACAACAGTGCCAATAAAAGTGCCAGTAATATTATAATAACCAGCTTCCTTTTTGTCTGTCGGTCTCTCTCTCTCTCTCTCTCTCTCTCTCTCTCTCTCTCTCTCTCTCTCTCTCTCTTTCTCTCCCTCCCTCCCTCTCTCTTTTTTGACATTGTCATGTCTTTTTCTTTGCTTGTCACAGTCTCCACTGCCTGTGTCTTTTTTCTTCGTGATTTATCTAAACCAAAACGAGGAGTCGGGCCTCTTGCTGATGTTAAGGCCTGGACGTGTGGCGCTCAGGCAGTCTAACAGTCTGGCAGTCAGGAAGTCTGGCACCAGGCAGGCGAGGTCTGAAGCGCGTGCGGGCCTGGTTGAATTGAGTCCCTTGTCGAACCTTTTCTTAATGAAGACAGATGGTTATTCTCTAGGCATACACCAACGAAATGCCGCGAAATCAACTAATGAATAGCATATACTTACCTTTCTTTAAGGAAGCTCACAGCAAAAACAACTATCTTTGCCGAGACTAGAAAGATGGATAGATTGCTCTGTGTAACATTTTTGCGACCGCACAAGCAGTGAGCTGAAGATTGATTCGATTTGCTGCAATAACAGATCCACGCATGTGATGAGTGAGGTAGAAATCTATACTTCACTTGGTTTGTCTCTGGAGACATGAGACCTTTTGTTGAGAGACTTGTCACATTTTGTGACAGTGATATTGATACAAATTGACTTATTATGCTAATCCCTGAGTTTTCAATTTTTATACAGTGTTTATTGACATGTGCTTGACCTACTTCAAGTTGGAAATAGAAACAGCTTGAACTTTACACGGATATACTCAACAAGCTCAAAAGATTTGCTTTTATATAGTCTAGAACGTGAAGTGTCAGCTGTTTTGATATACAAAAGTATTTTCTTTTTTTAAATGTGCCACTTTGATTTAAAGTGTTAAAACCATTACAGAATTACAAATTATATTTATACTTTCAACGAACAGATTAAATCAGTGATCTAATGTACATTTCGGTAAGACATTTGGAAAAATGTTCGAGTTTATGTGGTTCATCTCTTAAATCATAAGCTAAGGATTATAGTGCACCTTAATGTCAGGAGAACTATATTCGCTTAAAGGACCAGTTTAAATTAACATTGTCTGGGTGGTTTCTTCATAGCTGATTTGATTTACTTTTCCTTGTTTTTTTGTCAATTCACTTTAAGTGAAGATGCACGTATTCTGAGTAGAGTTCCCTAGGAGACAGGTTATAAAAAGTCCCAAGTGAATAACACAATTTTTTAAATGGATTTCTTGCTGAATTGGATATCGGGATGAACACTTGACCTAAAAGATGGTGTTTGCACTGGTGAGTAAAGGTTAAAGAAGTAGTGTTGATTTTACGTGATCTGGAAAAGAAACTGGGCCTTTGTGATTGTCTCGACCTTTCTGGTCAATTCCTCTCTAGAAATGGGAGAAAATAGTATGTGACATGAAATGTAAGAGGACAAGGAGAGGTTAGGGACAGAGAGATAAGGCGAGTGATATAGAGAGATAGAGAGAGATATCAAAATAGTCAGAGAGAAGGGACACAGGTGCAACGAATTAATGTGCAGGGAGATAAAGATAAACAGATAGTGAGAGAGAAAAGATGAGAGGGAGAGGGAGGACGAGAGAGAGCAAGAGAAAGAAAAAGAGAGAGAGAGAGAGAGTGAGTGACAGAGAGAGAGAGAGAGAGAGAGAGAGAGAGAGAGAGAGAGAGAGAGAGAGAGAGAGAGAGAGAGAGAGAGAGAGAGAGTGAGAATGAGAATGAGAGATTTCCGCATGCGCGCACTATGTACTCTGAAAAACATTGTTATGCAGGTCTGTTCTACTAACACAACACAGACATGATCTTTAGAAACAGAAACAATGACCAGTGAGAAAGAGAGAAAAAATAAAAATCATTTAAAAAGATATACTGTATGTTTTGAGCAGCATAATGGCTTTAGCATAATGTCAAAAACTAGGTGTGTTACATTTGGAACCTTTTTCATGGATGGTAACTGGATTAATTAAATAACTTTAAATTTTTTCTCCAATCACTGAAAAATTTGTGTATCTAAGATTATTTATCTGGAAATAGCGTTTCAATATAAACTCAAACAAATACACGAGAAAAAAAAAACAAAACAAAAAAAAAACCAAAAGGTATTGTGTGACTATTACAAACAAAGAATAAAAAAAATTCCACACCTGTTGTTGGAATCACAAAAAAAAGCAACGCACTTTTAATTATTTATATAGATATTTTTTTTTAATATAGAAATTTTTGACAAGTAAAGCCAAAACTAATTTTCATCAATCAAACAGACAAGGGATATATAAAAATGATTTTATAATATTAATAATCGAATCTAGCATATATTAAATAAAAACAGAAACGAGCTGGGCTTGATATTAGTGGAGCAAACCATAAAAAACTAATACTGATTACCTAAATAGCAATTCAGATACGTGTAAAAAAAAATTAAAACACTAAGCGACAAGAAAATTGACGGTATGACTATAAAACAAAACAAAACCAAAAAAAAAAAAAAATCAAGGGGACCCTAGAAATCTCATTTATTTCAAATTCATCCACATTATTCATAGACCTTGTCCGTAACACTCTGCATCGCCTCTTTGTTTCTGCCTACCCTAGATCTCACTGTACAAAGGGCGTGTCCCATCCTGCAAGGTCCTTCTCGTTATTGTGTCCACGTCATCTTGTATTCAGCCCACAGGTCCACCTGCTTCCCCTAATTACTTCGTCAAATCGATCGACATAATGTTTGGATATGCCTCCCTCACTCCCTCCCTCCGATTTTTAACTTAGTAACGTTTCTATAGTGTCTCAACAGGTGCAGTCGAGGGTCATATCACTGCCTAGAACATTGGATTTAAATACCTGAAGCAGATGTAGCTGTGAGTTAGTGAAGATTTTGCCTGTTTACAATTTGCGGATGCTTAAATAATGCTTTGAAGTGTTTTGTATCCCACCGTTTCCTCTCTAGTTTTAGCCGTGCGAAATAACAACGTCATAGTAAAACACACAAACACGCACACACATACAAACCTAGCTGTTCCATTTCATTCTATTTTTTGTTGTTTTGAAATGAGTGAGATTACATTTTATTTCTGCTCGCCTCGATGTGACAGGTTAAGAATTGTCACAATACCCCGAGATCAATCACTATTTCCAACGTCAGTTAAAATTAATACTTTGGTCGCGGACAGAGTCACGATTTTGTTATTTCTGTTTGTCTCGATTTGTTCACCACACTCTACCCTATGAGATTTTATTGATTGGTCACTTTGTGCTTGAAGATTTGAGATGAGAAGATAAAACATCAAGGACAATTCTCTTCTTACAAAGCTTTGAAATAAGTTAAATAGATCAGGTATTTTGATACATTGAAACGATGATGGATTAGTTTAGTGAGAAAAATGTAATAGGCAATTTACAAAATTAAGTATAGGTTAAGCAAAGTGCATGAAATCATGATTTTGACTATTTCTAAAACTTTTCTTTAGGCGTCGATGCAGTCAATTCCTTAGTTCTAGATTTAACTCGCCTTTTCAGATAGGTGCCTCCCCCCCCCCTCTTTTTTTTTTCTTACACACACACACACACCTCAACACCCCCCCCCTCTCTCTCTCTCTCTCTCTCTGTCTCTCTCTCTCTGTCTCTCTCTCTCTCTTCCATCCCCTCTCTTAAATGGCAACTTTTCTTCCTTTCTCACGAGGGCTATGCTTTATGAATACAACAATCAAATAATTGCCAAAGGACCGATCTGCAATATAATTGGCAGCATTATAATGGAAATAAACGTGCAGAGGTCAAGTGCCTTCCGGACAGCAGTTCTGATACAGGAAGAGCTTAACCCTGAGAGGCGACCGCCCTGGTGTTATGATGATTATTGACAGGAAAACCCGCGGTAGCTGGTACTCACTGGCACCACAGGGTTACATAACACAATCGATTCGATTAGCTGGACAGTAGGCCAGTAGAACGGCATGGTTAGGGTGAGGCGAAGTGAGTATTGGTGTGAAATGGGAAATGTCATACGAGGAACAAAATAATCGTGAAGTTTCGGAGACTTGAGAATTTGGTCCATAAATCTTTTAAAACCATGTCAAGTATTTTTCTTATATTCTGTAAAGCTTGATTTTGCTTGGTTTGTTGAAAACCGTACTGCATTTTCCTACCATTTCAAGGAAGCGCGGTCTAAAATAGTTTTGGAAGGCCGATATGAGGTGGTGAAACTAGGCGAATGGCACAACAGGTTTTTTCAAAATTGAATTTAAAAATATATATATATATATATATATATATATATATATATATATGTGGAGAGAGAGAGAGACAGAGAGAGAGAGAGAGAGAGAGAGAGAGAGAGAGAGAGAGAGAGAGAGAGAGAGAGAGAGAGAGAGAGAGAGAGAGAGAGAGATCGAACAAAATAGGTCGCGAGCGAAGAAAACATGTAAAGAGAGAGAAAGATAGTTGGATAAATCAGTACATAGATAAATAGATTCATAGATAGACATACAGACAGTCAAACTGTAGGACAGATGGGTCAACAGAGATAGAAAGAGGGAGAGGAGATTAAGCAAGGTATTATAAGAGATAATTAGAAAATAAATAAACAGTCACTGTGAAAAGTAGGTTGTTTCAGAAATGAAAAGATTGTAAGAGCATATAAAAGTTCGAGAGAGAGAGAGAGCGAGAGAGAGAGAGAGAGAGAGAGAGAGAGAGAGAGAGAGAGAGAGAGAGAGAGAGAGAGAGAAAGAAAGAGACAGAGAGAGAGAGAGAGAGAGAGAGAGAGAGAGAGAGAGAGAGAGAGAGAGAGAGAGAGAGAGAGAGAGAGAGAGAGAGAGAGAGAGAGAGAGAGAGAGAGAGAGAAGCGAAATTGGAACACATAGACAGACTGAATGACTGACGGGAAGCTACAGATGAGAGTGATCTTCTTAGTGCGCCGCCATCTCTATCAACTGACAAGAAACTGATCCGGACATCACCTCGTAACAGAAAGTAACTTGACTTTCGCCTTGTAAGACATTTTGGCACGAACTTAAGTTGCGATTCTTCAGGCATGGTCAAATACCTAGCCTTGGTATGAGCAACAGTGAGTTTAATTTTATAAAGCACGTTTTTTGTTGTTTTTTTAAATTAACATAACTGTTCATCAAAATAGGTAAAATTCGAACAGATACTTTTAAAGTGGGTCGTAGAGCTGGCTGGTAAAAAAAAAAATTAAAAACCTATTCGAAATTCTGTGACATAAAAAGTATAAAAAATGTTTTGGAGTTTGAAGAAAAGATAACTTTCTGTGTTACATTTTGTTGCTTTGTTTTTCTATTTATTTCTGAGTGTTTCAATTCTCATTTTCTTTCATAACTTTCTTTAATGACTGCAAGATAACAACAAAGGGGAAATGTAACTTTCTTTTACTTATTACAGAGTTTATAGATTTTATCTCAGAGAAGGAGAGGAAATCCTTCAGCATTGAAACAGATTAGAGTGTTGAGTTCTTCCAACAACAATTGTTGAGTTCTTCCAACAACAATTGAAAACATCTAGATCCACATAATGCTAAGTTAATCAAGTTAAAGGGCTCAAGAGATACTGTTGTAGGTTTTTTTTTATATAATTGCTAACTTACTTTTGAATCTAAGGAATGCGTTGGAATGCTTTCTTTGCTCTTCTGTTCGAACGAATATTGATATAGTTATAAACCATTTGAGCAAGGGAACTACAAACAAATTAACAAGGATATATTATAATGGGTGTAACACACGCTTACACTGCTACTGCGTATCGCGATTCTTCCTTTTTCTGTTACTCTATCCTGCCAACCCTCTCTCGATGTCACTCACCCAGCCTCGAAGACCCTTCAGTTGTTGTGGTAACTAATTATCGCGAGTATTGATTGGTCACCATTTTCAGAAACGCTACTCTAACATCGCCAGTCTTCTTGTGGCATTAGACAGCCATCATTGCTGCGGAGAGTAGCGGCCCTTTGGTTCCTTAAAGCAAAGCCACGGAGCGGCAGGGTCTAGCTTGAGAACCGATTGTATTCAATATAATATACAAGTTATCATATGTTTCCCTATTGGTTCATCATGAAAAAAGTTGCCTTTTACCGCAATGATTCTATTCGTTCAATTTGTTGTAAAAACGGCATGGGCACTTGATCTCTCTTACTTTTGTCTGTGTGTGAGTGCGTCTCAGGATCGTTCATTTCGGGAAGCTCGAGAGTTTAGTACTCACCCGTTAAAATTAACCAGCAGCACAACTAACCCTATAACTTCACCGAGTCTCCTTCTTTACTATTTTGCTGTTCATGCGTGGATTTTGTGTGGAGAAAGTCAGGTTTTCTGCCTGTCTCTTTACAATGCCGCTTCTATCTTTTTTTTCAGCCTCTTTCTCTCTCTTAGTTCCCCTTCCCCCTCCCCTCTCTCTCTCTGACTCCCCATTCGCTCTTCTTCGCGCATTGCGTTAATGATCGAACATTCAAATGTTGCCTTTTTTTCTCTCTTTTCCCTGATTATAACCATACTCTCTGATATCCAAATTTGATCTCCCCCATCACTTTCAGCAAGCTGTCATGGACACCAGTCGTGGCAGTGCATAAATATTTCTGCCCCAAAGTCGCCTCTGGTTCTCCATTGCACGTCATAATGATGATATGACTCTGCAAGAGACCAAAGTGCTACATTTTCTTTGGTTTTAGAGTCCAACAGAGAAATGTATTAATTGATTGGAAAATTTAGATGCAGCAGTGCTTCTCATGTTGCTATTGTCGATCCTGCTACTTTCACTTTTTCTTTTTCTGGATAAATATGTTGAGAATTTTCTTTAACCCTCAAGCTACTAAAATCATAGCTGTTGTAATAGATACAATGTGACAAATGTATCACCTTAAACCTTTAGCCGTTTTTATTTCTTTTATATTCATGTCTCCCATACCAACAAATACAGAGATCTTTCTCCTCATTTAAGTATTACCAACAATAATATTGGCAGCTTCTCATCCCTTTATACAGTATTGACTCATGTAAAATAACTTTATACTTTGCTAAATGATAACTTTTAAATAGTTTTGTAATTTTGATCCGTGTGTGATTAAAAACCATTGTACTTTTTTAAAATGCAGCCAGTGTTAAAATTTGAGAAAACATTATAAATAAATAAAAAAAAGTGTGTAAGCATTTAAGGAACTGGATCATAGTCATGAAAAAAAAAATTATGGACAAAATAAGGATCAAAAGGTTCTCTTATCGTTTTCAGTAATGCTCAAACCAAAACGTAGGATTTGCTTTCAATTCGATACAATTAATTCAGAAGACGATTCGTGTATTTGCGATGCTCAACGAAGAAATAATAGTTAGAAAAAACAAAAATCAGTGTCTAAACGACGTTGAATACAACTGATGAAGTCGAAATATGAACAGGATTTGAGTAGCACAGATGAAAAATAAATGACTAAATATTCATTTCAGCTCTTTTTTATAGTTTAACTTTGATCACGAAGAATTAGAAATTTTCGTTTTGAATCATTTCAGCTAGTGAAAGAGTACTGCACCATGAGCAATCTATATAATGCGGTAAAAAATGAAGTCGCACTAGCTAACAAGTCCAGCGGTTACATCAAAGCTTTGCCATAGGAGATTTTGTGCTAAAAAAGGCTCGACTGCAAATGTCAGTAGCAGGTTAATCGATAGTCTCAACTCGATAATAATTAAATTGATGCAATATCTTAGTCCAAGTCGATAAGCTGGCGGTGCTGATCACATTCAGGATTATGGAAATACTACCACAAGCACTATTCGATATAATGGCGAACATGTAAATCTGACCTTTCGCGTTTTTATGTAAATGAGACTATGAGATTTATGAAAATGCCATCTTTTTTTGTACTGCAATTACATTAGGTTTTGCCGAAAGCAAATTCACTTCTAGAGTAGCCGGTTATATCATAGCAATTCTATAAGCAATGAAGGGCCTCGCAAAAACGTTAAGAAAGTCGAGTCTTTGACAGCAGTTGTTTCTTATAATATTCTACCTCTTGTGTTACCTGGGGAATGAAAATTGATTAGGAGACATTCTTAAAGAGGTTTGAACAGGTTACTGGATAAAGCGCTAGATCATTGATTGTTTGAGACTTTTTGATCAGCCCAACCTACGATGAATAGTTATCTCGAGGCTTCTGTCTGAGTGTAAAATGTTCTATTAAAATTGATTCATCATCAATGTATTTTAAGCTTGAAACTAATCGTATAAGGGAACAAGGACCATCAGAATGATGAAAAAAATCCACTTGCTGTTTTTGTTGCATCATTATTTTAAGTGAGACACGGGGTAAGATCTGACTATTTCTAGAAACTGCTAACGCCTTGGAGTTCAGATTATGCCTCGCGCACATACTCAGCTCAGTCATCAAATATATGAGTACGGTTTACTTCATCTACATCTAATTTTATTATATCAAATCCTGAGTGCTCCACGTTCGATCGAAGATGGTTTCAAGCATAATGCGAGACAGTCATTTTTTTTTACTACATCTAAAGCACTGTGCGCTACCGCTGCTAGTAGTAGCTTAGTGCTAAAAGCTAAAGGATATTTTAGATCTTTCGTGCAATAAACATGAAAGTGGCCGTTTCGCGGTATTGGTATATTTTAGGGTTGTTAACCTGTGCGCGGTGCAAATCCACCGTAAACTATAACGAGAACAAATGGAGTTTTCATTAGAGAGACCAAGTTCTACTTGGGGGCTGTAAATGACTGTAGAACTAAAAAGCGTGTAGATAACATTTGATACTGTATATTGGTTTATACTGAAATAAAGGCTTCTTAATGTTTCGTTCTGCGATGAAAACATGTGCATTCTATTGCTAGAGATATACACGAAGTATAAAACTATTGTTTAGGCTGGGAGCCCTTAAATTTTCAACGAAATTTTATTTGCATTTTATTGCTGTCCGCCCGTGGTCACAATTAGTACTGGGGTATCCGACGTGTTAACTTCATCCAATGATATTTTCTGTCCCATTCTCTGCACATCTAACGGTGACTAAAAGTTTCGCCATGATGAAAGAGAGGAGTCGTATCAATGAACTCAAAGTTTGTTGTTGTAATTGTTGTTGTTGTTGTTGTTGTTGTTGTTGTTGTTGTTGTTGTTGTTGTTGTTGTTGTTGTTGTTGTTGTCCTTGTCATCCGGGCTTTTGAGGGCCATTCTGGAATCGACTTGCTATCCAATCACACGGTCCTGGGCTAGCTTGATGTTTGTATAGAGCTGGTTGCTAGTCCATTCTTTGATGTCGTCGTACCACTGACATCTGGGTCTGCCTCTTTCTTTTCTACCATCTATTCTACCTGTTTTCTGTAGGTTGTCATGTCTTGCAATGAGGCCCAAAATATGACATCTTATGTGTTCTTATTTGAATAGCAGACCTCTCTCAGTGCCAAGTCTACTTAAAACGTCCTCATTTGTCACTCTATCTTTGTAGCTAATTCTTGCCAAGCGTTTGAATATCCATATCCCAAGGGCTTCAAGTTTCTTGGTTGATTCTACATAGAGAGTCCATGTTTCGTCGCCGTAGAGGAGTATTGAATATACATAGAGGTTGCTGGCTCTGAGTCTGAGATCTAGTGAGATGTCTCTTGACATAGAATACATTTAATTTGATGAACATTGATTTGGCTTGTGCTATGCGAATCTCAATTTCCTTGTTACTTTTGCCTTCGTTGGCAATTGTTTGGCCTAGATATTTAAATTGTTGTACGTGTTCAAATTGTTTTCCGTCAACTTTGATTTTTGCTTGCACGTCTTTATTTTTACTAATAACCATCGTTTTTGTTTTCTTCAAATTCATGTCAACCCCTTTTTTGTTCAGTTGTACTCTTCACTACATCAAAGATTTTCTGATGGTCTTCGTTGCTATTGGCCAGCAAGGTGGTGTCGTCTGCGTATCGTATATTGTTGATGTTTGCGCCGTTGATGCTGAGGCCATTCATGTGATTTGATTCCCGGAAGATATACTCTGTGTATATGTTAAACAGGTACGGGAATAAAACACATCCCTGCCTTACACCTCGTTGGATTGCAGCTGGTCCAGACAAATCGTGGTCAATTCTAATAGCAGCCTTCTGATTCAATACAGCTCTGTGATGATTCTAATATCTTTCCCATCTATGCCTGTCCTTGCAAGAGCCTCTGCCATTTCAGAACGCCTCACAAGGTAAACGCTTTGGCATAGTCTATAAAGCATGCACATCTAACTAAAAGTTAGATTTAGATGTAGACTTTGGATCTTGACAAGTAATTAAAAAAATAATCTTAAAACGTTTACTCTATTAATTTTCATATTAAGTAAAACTTCCCAGAATGTTGGCATACTGTTTCTCCGTTGAAAAACATTCAAATTTTGAGTTCTTCTGTTGAAGTTGATTGTGAAATGCTGATGCGGAAGTATTTGTCCACACAGCTAAAATGCGATATTCCTTTTTTTTTTCATCATGGATGCTTGGCTACGGCATTTCACGTCAGGTCGGATTAGTGGATACCTCGAGAAATATAAATTGTGGCAGCCTGGGCGTTTAGGCGGATTGACGTTCTAAGGCGATAGAAAAGGCATTGTTGAAGAACTCATTGAAGTATGCTCGATTTTCTAAAGTAAAGATCTGAAATCATTCCTAAGGCATCCACAAAGCCCAAGAGTCTTGTTGAGTTGTAGTGATCGATGAACTGTTTCTACGCCCTGCACATTTATTTTGATTAGTGACGTGGCTTCAAGAACTAAAAGAGTAAAATGAGCAATATAGTCTGATGAGAAAAGAGAACAAAGGCTTTGGTGGGGCGGATGTATTTGGTCATTGTATGGGGGCGGAAGGGGAAAGGGGGTAGAAGAGAGATTATTAGTATTAAGAAGTGTGATGATTCACAATGTTTCACCTCAAGATAAACACTGCAAATCATTTCCTTGTTTGATAAACACACTCCTGGTCTTCTTTTATTTCAAAATGAATGAAATTTACAGCAGGAAACAAAGTTTATCCACATACATCATGTTTTTACTAAACATTCACTGAAACAGAACATTAAGACACAAAAGCAAAATGTTTTTAGGTGTAACAAAAAGGAATAAAAAAAAAGCATATTTGTACACTGGATCGCATAATTAGTCCTCACGGGCACATATTAAAACCTGCACTGAGGTTATGAGGCTATGAGGTTCCTATCACACAAATAAAAACCCTCTCTTTCCTGAGAGAAACCCTGCCAATCACAACTAAAGACAAAGCCACAAATTTATTCGGACGAATATAATAAAAAAATGTTCCAGTTCTCTCTATAGTTATCATGCATGGCGATCTCACGATTGTCACACAGATCTAGTCTGGTATTCGAGATCAATAAATCGAAGATGGTTGATCTACACCTTACTAAACAGAGCGGCACGTCTCACACTTCAGTTGACACTGCTCGCTAGACAGGTCGATACGACTCAAGAAAAAGGAAATTGATTTGTCGAAACGGTCGAGGCGCTCAGCACGAAACGACATCAACGGGATTCTTTTCTGTCTTGTTTCTCGCTTAAAAAAATGATGGTACATGACATATCAAAGGCTTGAGACTTATGTAATATCGTGCAAAACTTTATTATAATTCAAAGGGTAAAGAGATCCGACGGGCTTAAAGTTGCTGGAAGTTTTATGAAAGAGAAAAACACGACGGTAAGGGATGGTGAAATAAAAAAAGTGAAATTGCATTTCTGATAACACCGACTGTTGAATTAATGTTGCTAGTCTAAGCTGCTTTAATTCTTGAAGTACAATAAATTATATTTGTTAGAATCCTCAAACAGCAATGCTAAGGCTATTTAACCGCGCGAAAAACTGCCGCCCGATTTTCTCGACGGAGCGTGTTTGCCACTGAAAGCAGGGGGGAAAAATCAAGCACTCTAAACAAATCTATCATGAATTTTCAGGGTTCCTGGTGAGCGAGATTATTCTGTGAAGCGCCGCCACCCATAGCGGCTCAAAACTTTAAAGAAAATATTGCAACATGAAATCCTCATGAAATTATTTTTACGCTGTTCAGTAACAGTAACTGAATGCCTCTACAATATAGTCGATTTTGATTTAGCTAAAAAAAAACCGCAACGCGCACTAAATGAGCAATTTTTTGTTGAAAATGTAAAATAGCAAACCATTAACACCAAACCCGTGTACCTGGCTGACCATATTCAGTATTAGCATCCCTAACATTACTTTTAGAAGATGGCACCCGTTGTGGCCTGTGTTTTCAGTATTGAGGTCACTTGTACTATGACAGCAGTAAAACCAAACTCCTACAGGCGTGCTGAGACCTTCGATTTTGACGTCCAACAGCTGTCATAAAGGAGGCTTTCATCAAAATAATAGATCCTCTGTAAAGGTTAACACAGGGACTAAGGGTCTGATGAGTGCCACAAGAGAATTCCCACAATGCTTAGATGTGACATCTAATATGTCTGTGTGTTGGTATCGAGTCAAGAGCCAGCAGTATTATGAAAGTTCTATTGAGTTTTGATGGATTCTCTGCCTAGATGGCAGAAGCACCTAGTAAATGTCATGACCCATGCGGGAAATCTGGAGCATTAAAAAAAGAGCAAGGTATATCTTTCAATACTACTCTAATTTTAAAAAAAGAAAGCTAAGAGCCACTTTAAAACCAAAGAAATGAAGGCGAACTCCAAATCTAGGTTGTGAAAAAAAAACAACTGACGTGTACACAAACCACCAAAAGAGATTAACATAGCTGAAGCTGAGCAAAACATTTTCATGCAGTTAATTTCTTTATGATATTATTCACACTCTCTGATCTTCATCAAAAGCCAACCTCTTCATAGAGTCTCATGCATTATGGAAACTATTACAATTTATTTAGATCATTGTCCGTTTTTCCTCCTATATCATTCGTCCATCGTTCCTCTTCGTGGCTTCTATTCAGCCACCCTCAGGGACGACCAGGCTCAGCCTGTCCACGTGACAATCCTGATCTAGTTTAGCTCAAGGGCAAGAGGCCGATTCTAGCACTGCCTGTAATGAATGTGCTCTTTCTAGTGATGCTATCAATTTCGCTCTGAAACCGATCTTTAACATTTTTTTTCTTATCGCGACCCACCTTGATCTATCCTTAATTCCTGTTTAAAAAAAAAATCAATTCGGGTTTCTTCCAGCCTCTCACTTTAAAGACAATTGGGTACTGTTGAGGTATTACATTAGAAATGGACGGGCATTCTATAGTGCTGTATTCCAAAATGTTCATGATTTATATCTCACATTATTGTTTCATAATTTGCCATAGTGTTTGCGTTAGTGTTTGCCTAAATATCATATTTGCGATTATTTGAGTCCAACCGCAATCTCTTGTTACTGCGAAAAAATTTCTCAAATTATAACCCATACATCACTAATGTTTTATTTTCTTTCTCGCTAACATAAAATCTTACACAATTTATCTATCTTAGACTTGAATTCATTCTATTCAATTAAGATCATTCATAATGTAAAATTGTCTCTGTTATTTCCGTTTCCGTTACACGACAAAATATAATGAATCGGAAGAGGGAGCCATTAGATTCCAAAATGTCAGTGCGGATTTGTTTTGTTTTTTGGTTTCATACTTTTATCAGTGCTATATGAACAGAATAAAACACAGTAAGTCTAATAGAAATAAAAAAAATGAAGAGAAAAGAAGACAGAGAGAGAGAGAGGGAAAGAGAGAGAGAAAGAGAGAGAGGAAGAGAGAGAGAAAGAGAGAGAGGAAGAGAGATAGATAGATAAATAGATAGATAGATAGATAGATAGATAGAGAGAGAGAGAGAGAGAGAGAGAGAGAGAGAGAGAGAGAGAGAGAGAGAGAGAGAGAGAGAGAGAGAGAGAGATATTAAGCCTGACAAACAACTAATATACGACTAGAAAGAAAAAAGAAACCAGACTGACGCAGAAACTAACAAACTGTGACGGATTAGACAAAGTAAGAGGGACAGAGAGAAAGAGATAGAAAGATGAATTTATAGATAGACCGATAGATAGATAAATAGATAGATAGATAGAAGAAGAAGAAGAAGAAGAAGAAGAAGAAGAAGAAGAAGAAGAAGAAGAAGAAGAAGAAGAAGAAGAAGAAGAAGAAGAAGAAGAAGAAGAAGAAGAAGAAGAAGAAGAAGAAGAAGAAGAAGAAGAAGAAGAAGAAGAAGAAGAAGAAGAAGAAGAAGAAGAAGAAGAAGAAGAAGAAGAAGAAGAAGAAGAAGAAGAAGAAGAAGAAGAAGAAGAAGAAGAAGAAGAAGAAGAAGAAGAAGAAGAAGAAGAAGAAGAAGAAGAAGAAGAAGAAGAAGAAGAAGAAGAAGAAGAAGAAGAAGAAGAAGAAGAAGAAGAAGAAGAAGAAGAAGAAGAAGAAGAAGAAGAAGAAGAAGAAGAAGAAGACGACGACGACGACGAAGAAGAAGAAGAAGAAGAAGAAGAAGAAGAAGAAGAAGAAGAAGAAGAAGAAGAAGAAGAAGAAGAAGAAGAAGAAGAAGAAGAAGAAGAAGAATTGCTCAAGCCAGAAAGAGAAAAGTCCAACTCATATAGCAGCCATGAACCTATCACCTCTAGGGAGACAAACCCCACGAGAATCCTGTCTGAACCTGCGGCTCTCCAGGCGTGATGCCGGGCAGACGAATCTGCTAGACTGCAGTAAAGTCCTTGGGATGTTCGGCCCCGAGTTGCACAGAGTAACACGTCTGCATGAGTTTGTAGCATTCGTGAACTTATAACAGAGACCGAACATTCAACCTCCAGAGGGAATGCGGCGTGGACAGCTATGCTTGTAACTTTTTAATGTGATTGATTAGTTAGATTGCTTTTTTTTCTGAGCAAGCAAAGTACAATTATTATGGCGTTCTCAAGGTAGGGTTTATTTAATGCTAGAAATAGAAAGTAAAAAGAGAATAGACATCAAATCAGGGGTAAAAAAGGGACAAATATGATGATGAAAGAAACGCATAGACATATGAACTTGTTTTTCATAATGAGAACAATATGAAGAACAAAAACAACAACAACAACAACAACAACAACAACAACAACAACAACAATAATAATAATAATAATAATAATAATAATAATAATAATAATAATAATAATAATAATAATAATAATAGTAATAATGGAATGTTATCCACTTTGATAGGGTATTTGCTTCAGGCCTTATGTTTTGTAAATGAGAGGAAAAAGGAAATGTAGAAAAACAACAAAGAAGATTAAAAAGAGGGAGGGAGAGAGAGAGAGAGAGAGAGAGAGAGAGAGAGAGAGAGAGAGAGAGAGAGAGAGAGAGAGAGAGAGAGAGAGAGAGAGAGAGAGAGAGAGAGAGAGAGAGAAAGATAAATAAAAAGCACACCTTAGAGTCTAAACAATTGGACTATTTTTGTCGACTCCTGGATGAGAAAAATCGCATCTGGTATCTTCTCTGCGGAGATATTGATCAAACTCTATGATCCTCATCCAACTCAAACGCATGTCAACCTGTGTACACAAGCAAAATCATTAAGTGTAATGTGGCTGTGTGTTATAATGAAGAATTGGCAGCTGAAGATAAATGGCAAACATACACGCGCTGCCACATCACTCTACATATTTGATAGTATAAAATCTATCTGTCTGTCTATCTTCCTATGCCTCTGCCTCTGTCTCTGTCTGCCTATCTTTTTCAGTTTCTGTCTCTGTCTCTGGCCGGCTGGCTGTCTGCCTCTCTCTCTCTCTCTCTCTCTCTCTCTCTCTCTCTCTCTCTCTCTCTCTCTCTCTCTCTCTCTCTCTCTCTCTCTCTCTCTCAATAATATTGAATTTTATACAATGAATTCACTTTTTACGCCAATCTCTTTCAATTTCTCGTTCTTATGAAAACGCATGAAGATTTGATTCTAACCCTTTACATTTTTTTCCTAATTTCAATACATTTCTACACCACTGACATCTCACGCATGATTTGCCAGAGCGTTGCCATTCTGCATGCTTTGTAAAAATGGCTGTACAAAGGAGGCTCTGAAACAAAAGCACCTCAAATGCAGCGTTTCGCAAACTCTGCTCTCCGCCAGTTGCCAGCAATATGCAGTGAGACTAAGGTTGGGTCGATGGGGAACGCGCCGAGCAGTGCGACTCCTTGATGTCATGGTGATATTTCCAAGTATCGGCAAAGTCCATGAACTGCTTTGCTAGCTGTGATTGCTTCTCAGCTTCTCAGCAGTGTCATTGGAGTCAGACGCTGCACACCAAGTGTCGCCATAGTACAACGTGATAAGGGGTAATCGATATTGGAATGATGATGACAAAATGAATGAAGTCAGGTCAGGAATACTCATATATCAATCTATGCTTACACTCATGCATAGAAATTAATTTGATTCCTACTGCATCTGACTTTCTCATGTGTCAAACCGTTTGAAATGGTAAAAAATCGATTATTCATATTCTTGGTGATAGTAAATTCTTGAATCCGCTTCATTTAGTAACTGTTGTTTCAGCGATGTATCCTAATCTCTTAATGCTCAAAAATTGCACTGACATTTTTCTTATCTGATAGATATATTTTTATAGAATTTTGTTTTCATTTTTCTTTATTTTGGTAACGCAATCAGACTTAAACGCCATTCAAAACATATAGAGAACGTATTTTTAGGCGATATCCATTCGGACGGAAAATTATAAACGTTATATAATATTCTTAAATAGCACAAACATCATTGAGTTGATAAGTAAATGCAAAGAGTAATGGGGAAGTGATTATGATTTTATTAATTGAGATTGCCCCGGCGCCAACACTTTTTTTTGCACCGGTTGACTTTGGCTTGCTTGGAAAACAGCAATATTGATCCCTTGTGAAATCACATTACGAAACCCAACAGATTTTTCGCTTATCAGTTTTGAGTCTGATAAAGCAACTTTTTCTCACTATAAAAACTTAAGTTTATGTTATTTTGACAGAAGTGTTCCTCATGAAAAAAAAATTATGGGCTTAATGCGCTCATTTTTTCTAGCTCTCATGAAAAATCTGAAATATCTGTCTCTTTTATACAGGAATTTTATGACTTTTCATGTTTTCAGTTTAAATGTAAACACCAACTTTTCAACAAACCAGTCAAGATTGCTATTGATTTTGGAATATTTTTTAGTCATGGTATTGTATGTTTCCAATTATATAGACCTAGATTTCTCATTAAAATTAGATTTTGGAGAACAATGTTTGATTATTCTGGTGCAGAAGTTAGACGGTTTTAACTCCGCCAACGTGAGCGGGATATTGAGAAGGACGAAACAGCTCCGCCAAGCAGGTGTTAGGACCATCTGCCAGTAGCTGTCCTCACATGTAGAGATCAGTGGTCTCGTTACCACTGATCCCATGGCTAACGCTGGCCAACTCGACACACAATCTGTGCTCCCAGCGTCTCTGGCTCATATCACGTCTCTATTGCTCGGCGAAAAGGTAGGATGCGGCGACTTGAAGCAATGATGACTCGAGGTTCACCAAAGTCTATGAAGCCCAACGGACTAGTGAATCAATCACCAGGGGTGATGCTGTACAAGTGTTCCGTTTGCGCGTTAACCACACATTGCTCCTGACAAACATGGCAAGTAGGGGATGGAGTCGGCGTGCGTCCTGTCCTCTCTATCAATACCGGACGTCGCCCATGTTGTATTCGACTCCCAGCGCAGAATAGCTGCCGAAGCCTTGACTAGGGGGATCAGGACAGCCATGCAGTGCAGTGGTAGGAACAGTCCGTGCTCAAAGAAGCAACAAGATAGTGAAGGTTTTCCCTGGAAAGCAAATAAGTAGCTCACCAGCCGAGCGCTACCGTCGCAAGAGGGCGACGTAGGCCAGCCCGGACGTCTAAATGAAAGTAAAGATGTTCGGATCCTCTCCCCAATAGGGGAGACATGACGGGGACAGCTTCCGGGGGAAAAGAGGATTTGATTACTGATAATATAATTTTCTACTCTCTGGCTAAAAACTGCTAATTATGAATGGCCTTGATATTTTTTTCTGGGTGCATACTGAGTACTGAGTGTATTACTTACTTACTTACTTACTTACTGCCCTTTTTGCCGTGGGCTATTAGGGCAGCAACAAACTCCTTCCATTGCTCACGGTCCTGAGCCAGCATCCTCAAGGTGCCCCATGACTGTTCCATGGCTGCTGCCTCTGCCTCCACTGTCCTTCTCCAGGTGGTTTTCGGTCGCCCGCGTTTCCTGTGTCCCTCTGGCCTCCATTGAACGGCTACTCGAGGGATGGCATCTTGTTTCTTGCGGAGTACGTGACCTATCCACCTCCACCTCCTCCGGATAATGATTGTTTCCATTGTCTCTTGTTGGCACTGTTCTAATAGGTCTTCATTTGATATGTATCTAGGCCAGAAGATCCGTGCAATTTTCCTGAGACTTTTGGTGTGGAAGGAACATAACTTGCAAAGGTCGCTTTCTATCATGCGCCAGCATTCTGACCCGTAGAGCAAGGTGGAAAGAACACAGCTTCTATATAACTTTAATTTTGTGTTCAGCTTGTACTGCTGCGATTTCCAAACTGGGTTTAACATTCTGAAGGCATTTCTGGCTTTACCTAATCTTTCTATAATATCTTTATTAGCTCCTCCGTCCGCTGTAACATTACTACCCAAATATTTAAATTGATCAGTGAATGGTAGGAGAGTTTCGTCCACTCTGACTGGCCTAGGATTTGGAATATTTAAAACCATCATTTCTGTTTTTTTCTTGCTAATTTTCAAACCAACCTGTTTTGCATTTGTGTTTAATTCGTTGGTTTTTTCTTGGATGTGGGTGTGGGTATGGGAGAGAAGGGCTAGGTCATCAGCAAAATCCAAGTCCTCTTAGCACAAAATCGGAAAGAATTAAAACTCAACAGCAGCAAGCATACAGAGAAGCTGATCGTGCCGTTAAACAGATAATCAGACATGACAAACGAAAGCACCTGGAGGACATGGCAACACAAGCAGAAGAGGTTGCATATAAAGGAGACCAGAGAACCCTCTATAAAATCACAAAACAGGTGTGTGGGAAATTTAGAAGTATCACAACAGCTCCAATCAAAAACAAGGAAGGCCAATTACTGACATCAGAAACTGAGTGTATTAGTTTTCAAAAAAATAGGCGGCAATATTTCCTCTCGGTCTTTTCCTTTGTCTCTCTCCGATTTCTACTTGTGTCTGCCTCGTCTATTTTTTTCTTTGCTGTATGTCCCTCCTGCTCTATTCTCTTTCTCTCATTCTATCTTTATATCTCTTACTCGAGGTTTATATTCTCTTCCTTTCTCATTCTCTCTGTCTTTTTCATTCTTTACTCCTTTATTTTCCTTGCCATCCTCTCTTACCATTTTATTTTAAGAAGTCCTATATCCCAAATCTAACCAGGTCATTTTACTTGGCCTCTCCCTCTGTATGTGTCTCTCTTATGGTTAACATCTTATTAAAAATTTACGCCATTCCTTAAAATTTGTATGTCTACACATAAGGTCTATCACTTTCTTACTCCCCTATCTTAAACAAGTTTGAAATTTTTTGAATCCATAACACACGAACTGTACTTATGTACAAAGGTTCACGCGGTTTCACATAAATAAGGCACTTTTATGATACTATGTGTTTACTATTTTAGAGAGAGTCGCACCCAATTTCATCTTAGAAAGGTTGCGGAACAAGATAATTTATTCGTTTTTGAAAAAGTTTGGATGTCTGCTGCGGATTTGATTTTTGCCATCTTAGCACCTCAATGCCACTTCACTGGAAAGGCTGATGCCTTTGGTTTCTGCAAACGAGGTTCTAATTGAAAAACGTATAAAGCTCTCTGGGTTCTGCTTTTACAACTAGCATGTTCACACGGTTAACAACAGGGCAGCACAAAGGGCTAGAATCGACCAGTCTCCACCCTAAAGGCAAGAGGTTATCCTACAATGGCACTCATAGTGAGCTTGACACGGCCTTTACATTAAAGCTTTAAGGAGAAATTAATTCCATTCTCTGATAAATTAGTTTTCCTATCTGACATATTTCACGTATAAAACCAAAAGATGTGCACATAAATATAAAAGAGTACAACAGCATTGCATTCTTCTCGATTATGAAGACATTCTCGAAATTATTTTACATACTCTTCCATGAACTACAAGCATAACAGTTAATGTTGATGATAAACTACTGTTGGAACGAACATCCGTCCCTGCTCGACCAATGTATCGGCGTACGTAAACATGAAATATGCAACTATGTTAGTCAATTGTTTGATCTTAGCATTGCATAAAAATGTTTGAAAGCCAATGAAAGAAAAAGAAAGAATGATATTGCTTATAAGAAACAGGAAGCAGAATAGGTTGATAAAGATGAAAAAAGAGATAATGAGAGGTCGAGAGAGTGACGGAGAAACGAAGAGAGATCTTAAAGAAATATGTTGGTTCAGCAACCGCTAGACAATCAAACATACCAACAGATAGACACTGGAAGAGAGAGAGAGAGAGAGAGAGAGAGAGAGAGAGAGAGAGAGAGAGAGAGAGAGAGAGAGAGAGAGAGAGAGAGAGAGAGAGAGAGAGAGAGAGAGAGAGAGAGAGAGAGAGAGAGAGAGAGAGAGAGAGAGAGAGAGAGAGAGAGAGAGAGAGAGAGAGAGAGAGAGAGAGAGAGAGAGAGATGATATTATTTAGAAAAAAAAAAAAAAAAAAAACCAACTACTTTCTATGCCTTTAAAGAGCGCCTTTAATAGCTGACGTTAAAATGAACTGATAGCATTCAGCATTATGTTCTCATTGCATGAGGTATTTTAAATGAAAATGCCAATGGGCTTTTAACAAAAGATAACTTCTCTTTTTTTACAACGAGTAAAATTGATTTAATGATTCGCTGAAAGGATGTCATAAAAAATGTATGAGCTTAAAAAAAATTGTGCTTCAACCTCACAGAGAGCCATCTTTTTTACTTTGAAGCTACATAGGATTATTGTTGAGATACAGTTTTGTGAGACGAGTTTCGTCACGGAAGTATTAACTTAATGAGAGCTTACTCAGAAGTTCTCGCGAAGTGGAAATATTGTTTACAAAGAAGGTAAAGACAATTTTTTTAATGTCAAATAACGGTCGTTTATACTCACTTTATCCAAAAGCACATACATATCTTATGTTGATCTATCTTACTAGCTATATGTTAAGGATAGATAGAATTGTTCAACAACCCAGTGTATAACTTTTGGTTGAAACTGGCGAATTGTTTTCTTGAAAAATCCACTTTTGATTACCTTGTTAACATTGAGTGTATAATATTTCCACTGTTATACTGTTTCTTCTTTTACATCTTCTCCTGGATAAAAAACAAAACAAATGAAAACACCTTAGTCAGACAGGTCTGAGCTGGCCTTATGAAATGCTAAAAGTCACCATGTATAACTTTGATGTTAAACCCATTTTGACTATTGTTCTTGAACATGTATAAAAGGCATGGCGTGAATATAGAACTATTTTTTTATGTTATACCTGCAAATCTTCTGACGCTATAGATGTCAAACCTGCCTTACCAACTCTTCAAAAGATATAAAAGCCGAGCCTGTTTTACTTTTTACATTCCCTTCAAATCTATACAATAGTGCATGCTTGTGGAATCTACTTTACCTTTATCTGCAATTCGTAGATTGGAGAAATTACAAAAGAAAATGAATATTTGAGAGCTTCAGAACCATAGGCAGCATCCCCCCCCCTCTTAATAACCATTTTTTTTGTTATGGATAGAAACCTTCGTAACAAAACCTCTGATCAAAATGGATCGACTTTTTTTAAATAATAGATATAAACTAGAAAAATATAATGCCAGCTATATTTGCGCACGTTTTATAGGACAACTTCAATAGAATGATAGGTTCACTAGTGACTGACCTGAACCAAAATCCACCTTGCAATGTTTCGCGATATCATTGCATTCTTTCTCTCCTGTTCTAATTTTATCATTACATTGACATTTCAAAATAGCGTTTTTTACATTGCAAAGAAAAAAATAAACAAAACAAAACAAAACAAAAAAAACAAAAAAAAAAACAACCCCCCCTATGTTTCCTTCTAATGAAAGTGACACGAAAGATATCAAAATTGATTCTCCTAATGGCACAGGCACGAAATGAGCAAGTCGTGATGATGCAAATATCAAAGGCCGTAACCATTTTTTGTGACGGATAAAGAGCCTCAACTCGTGCTTGACTCTGCCAGGAATATTGGAATTGCCAATAAAGGAAACAAGTCTTAAGCAGTTGCTTGTTTACAAAGAGTGAGGCCTTCTGAGGTTTTTCTAAACCACAAAACATTCACCAAATCTCACACAGTTTAAGAGTGCCATCTGCCTTCTGAAACATAGAAGTTGAGCAGTATGGCTATCGTAAATGTAAAAGAATAGTTGCGTATAGGAGCCATTTCGAGCAAAGTTTAATCTAGTTAAACATATTTTTTGTTGATCTAAATTTCATTAATGTTGATTGAGTAGACTATAAATGATAGGTTGGAAGGTTTTCCTGTACATTGAGACCATAGTTCTTTTTATAAGAAGAAAATAAATGTTGTCAGAGAATCAAAATGGTTGACCAATATGCTGAGGGCTCTTACCGAATTCGTGGTGAAACCTGTCAAATGAGATTTCTGTTTTTGGAAAGTATTCAGATATTAAAGGATATGTTTGTGCAAGAAGAGTTAGAAAAAGACCTTGGCGAGTGAGAGATAGAATGTGAAAATCAAAGGAAAACATCCTGTGTACACTGATTCGACATTCTAAGACTTTTTAAAGTGTAATCGTATTATTATTGAACTTGAACCATGAAGGAGTCTAAATTGCTAATTAAATACAAGACGTCAGGAAAGCAGTTTTAAATATACTCTTTACTGCTGCTGCCACTGGGACACACGGTCACAATTAAAAAATAATGCGTCCACCACTGAACCACGTAGCAGCACACTACTCCGTCTTCGATCACACCTCAAATAGCACCAGCAGGTGCATGAGACTGAAAAACCCTTTGTTTTTCGCTTTTCGTATTCACCTAGATTCAGATTTTGCTCGAACAAAGTTTCTACTTTTTTCAATTCTGACAAAATTTTTCTTGTTTAACAAGATTGAAAATTAATTTGACCATGTTAAATTACTCGATTTACTTTCAGAGGCAATTTAAAATCAGTGTAAAAATATACAATTGTGCTACCACCGCTGGTTATTTCCACACCTGAGAGTAGCTTTCCGAAATCCTATTACTTTAATCTTTAATGATTCAAAATTAATAGCCTGAAATTGATCTATTGCCCAAATTTTTTTTGACTAATTGCAACAATATGCTTCATGACTTGTTTTCTATCGTGTTTTTTTCTGTTTTTGTTTTTGTTTTTTGTTCTTTGCAGTGAGGGAAAAACGAGGTATTTATATGTATTGAAGTGTTGCGCAAAAGCAAATCAAAGGCTGAAAATAAAAATTTGTCTTTTCCAGTGTATTCAAACAGAACGTGATTTTAGAAAGAGCAAGTCAGTGTCCTCTGCAAGACAAATTAAAAAAAAATCAATTTAAATCGAAAAATTGTCCAACTTAGCTTAAAAAACCAAAAGTGAATCAATTGTAATGCAATATGTAGGTCAGGTTAAAAAAAGAAAAAAAAAAAAAAAAAGAAAACCTTTGAGGCTTTGGCAGCACAAATCAACTTGCCCTAGATTTGTATGGCGTAGATGAGGCTCTTTTTGTGTGGTGACCTAGATATTGAATCTCAATTTTTAAAAGGTAAAAAAGAAAGATGGAGACAGCTACGCGGTGAATTCCAACTCTAACTCTAACAATACATTGATCCTGGTCGAATGAAATAAAATCCTCGTAATTACCACGAGCATGATATCACTTTTGAGTGTATATAAGATTTAAGTATTGAAAATTAAACAATTTTGAAATATAGCTGAAGTATTCTAACTTTTTTTGTAATTGGCTGAGGGATAAAAAACAAATACAATTTGGTAATTAAAGAACTAAGAGTTAAGTTTCAAATTGCGTTTTTTTTCTTTTGAAACACTACACAATTTTTTAAACGAAAATTAAAAGAGTAATAGAGACACCTAGTAATAATCAATTTCTCCATGCTTTACATAAAAAAGTTTGTCTTTTTTAATTTCGATAATCTACTGTGAATATTCTTCCAGGAGAGCTATTTATTTCAACAAATTTATTTTACAGTCAGTTTTTAAGTACTAAATTATTTTAACATTGAAATAAAAAAGGAAGTATGAAGGAACTCGACTAAAACTTACTTTTTTAGAAGGCAAAACTTGCAATAGCACGCTATTACTAAGTCTTGAACGTTTTGCGGAAGGAAAAAAAAAGTTTGTGCTCGTACTGCTCCTGAAAAAAAGTTAGTGTTATCTGATTTGAAAAAAATTATAACCATCATCAACCTTACATAAGCGCACTTATTCGAAAAAAGTGCTTCATTATGAAGTAAGTTAAATTTTCTTCAAAGCTTTTTCCCGCATCAATTCTGATTATTCAGAGGATCAACAGTATAAAATTTAAATTCCGTCCACCATTTCCTGGAAAACAAAAGCGCCAAATTTCGAATTTAGCGTAACGGCATCGTACAAGCTAAGAGTTAGTGAATACAAGATATTCCTTTATTAGTTTTCCATAGATATGCATCGTCCAAGTGCCCTCTGCTACGACCTATCGAGTGACCTTTTCTAAGTGACTAAACCAATGAAAGCCTCTCCCCTCAAGGGTATTACAAACTTCATCACAGCCGCTTGGCTTAACAAGACTACTCTGTTCTATAGCCCGGAAGACGAAAAACCCCGGAAGTTCTTAGACAAATTCTCTCCTCTTCGTTTTCTGCAGAGTGAGTAGAGAGTCCGTCTCCGAGAGATTGATTTATGTGTACATAGCAAGGCGGGGCGAGTTCTGGTGTAGCCAGCGGCAACTGAATGAAAGAAGCCTTGACATGGTGGAGAGATTCAATCGATCTCTTTCAGATAATGCTCCGTGGGACTCGCCACAGACTGGTCAGCAGGAGTAGCCAAGATAGTGACACGCCGCGTTGTCCAAGGCCTCTTTCACTGTATCTTGTTCAGTCAGCGTCGTTCCAGCAGACCAACGGCAATGACTAACGACACATGCTACTCTGAGCCGACAGAGAGTCACGATAACATGATTATAAAATCTCGAACCTTGAAATACTCGTATGTTCATGTTACGTAATTTTTATTCATAACATCATATAATAACATTATGGTGTTTTCTCATGCTTCACTTTTAAAAAAGACATTTTATAGATAAATTAGGCAGTGTTTTATCAATACATTTTTGTCATTCTCACATACAAGAAATTAAGAATTACGAGTGACGTTGCTTTTTTCAAGTTTGATGTGTCATAGAAATAAAGTGAAACACAAATGAAAATAGACTATAGTGACCAAAAGGTTACTCCGTATAAGATAGTTGAAGCTTGGCATGCTATTGCAACCAGTAGTGATGTCATATTTTTTTCCTTTCTAATAAACTTGCCTAATTTTTAAACTTAAACCGTCTCTCTTTTAAAAACTATTAGCATTTGTTGAAGCTTCTTGTGATAGCCTTAAGTTTCTCACCGATATTGAGCAACATTACCTTCAATAGCAAACTATTTGAGAATTCAATGCTGAAAAACAGCTCATTCTGCAGATTTCCAAACTATTTAAAGATCTTTCTAAAGACTCATTAAAGGGCAAGAAAGTACGTAAACGAACACTGCCTTCAGTGCCTTGCAGGCATTCATAGCTACCTATTAATTGTAGCTTACCGTTAATGAGCTTCTAAAGGATTTTTCTTAAAAAGTTATGGTAAAAATCATCATAACCTATTTACAGGCCTTTAGAAACGCTTCACATAATCATGGGAACGAATTGTTTCAAAAAAGCCTGAAAGTGCACAGCCTTGCGGGAATCCATGATTGCGCATTTTTTTTTTTAACCTAAAAGACAATACATGTTTGAAAAGGTCTATGCATTAATTTTGGATTTTACAAAATTAATTATCTATTCTTTAAAGTTAAAAATTCTTTTTCTTTCTAAAGCTAACTGAAAAAAAAAAGAAACTAATTACATGATCAGAGATGTATGACTTGTGCTGAATATTCCGCGAAAAGCAAAATAATAATGGCATTGAATTTCACGATGCAAAAAGAAAAAAAAACCAACAAAAACAACAAAAACAACAAAAAACAAACAAACAAAAAACAAAACAAAAAAACAACAACAACAAACAAACTGTGCCCAAATGGACCATACTAATTATTTATTTTTTTTGTTTTGTTTTGAAAAAGTGGTTACATTCAATAGTTCCCAATTCGAAATTGAAAATAGAAATTCAAATCTTTTGGCTCTAGCCTTTATCATGCTGTGCTTAATAAAGATTGTTTTGATCTACGGTAGGTGAGTTATATTATTTCTTATTTTGCCATTTTGGGATGTAAGATTTCATACTCCTGCATAGGTAGAATGCAAACATTGAGCCAATGTTAATAAAGTGTTTTTATCATTTTGAATCCAATAATGACGGTTAAATATGCTTAATGTCTAAACATACAAAAAAAAAAAATGAAAAGAAGAGCTGTGAGACCCAATTTCAATTAAGGTCTTTACCAGTAAAGGCGATTACGAATCATGCCGTGTTTCTAACCGGCCCCCCCCCACACACACACACACCCGCCATCTCTCTATCTCTCAATCTCCCTCTCTCCTTCTCTCCCTCACCCACACTTCTGACTCTCTCCCCCTTTCCTCATTTTCTCTCTCACTTTTCTCCTCTCTCTCTCTCTCTCTCTCTCTCTCTCTCTCTCTCTCTCTCTCTCTCTCTCTCGCTTTTGATTCATCGGCCTCTCATTTCATTCCTTTTTTTTTTTTTTCATCTGTATATCAAACTGTACGCTCTTCTATGCATTTACCCATTTGCGAATTCATCTGTATCTTTAGTGAATAAACTTAATCTAGTTATTCTCCATCACTCTCTTACATTATTTTATTTTGTTTCATCTCATCTTTTTTTCATAGCAGCACTTTATTTTGTAAATGTATTACAACTAACTTTCCCTTTTTATATTTACCCATCTATCAATCTAATTATCTATCTATCTATCTATCTATCTGTCTATCTATCTATCTATCTATCTATCTATCTCGCTGTGTGTGTGTGTGTGTATATATATATATATCTGTTTGCTTATCTATACATTACCTAGCAAACAGTTTTCCTTCTGCCGACCTATCTGTGTTACTATTTACGCATCTATGTATTTATTTTTCATCTAATGATCAGTCTTTTTTTTTTTTTCAATAAACGTTTCTTTCTATCCAAGCCTCTGTTTCAACATGTATGATTTTTCTACCGATTTCATAATACAATCCAGTATTTTGTAATTATTTCATTTCACACTGCGGACCAGCTATCGATGATACCTAGCTTACCGCCAGCAAGGCGCACGAAATATTTGTTCCAGCGGAAAATATTGCATGATTCTGTAAATCAGAAAACAACATGAATGATGTGATTAGATAAAAAAAAAATGAGCCTGGGCCTGGATATAAAAATTTCTCAATTGATCCGAAAAATTAAGGTCCACCTTTATTGTCTGCGTTTTTTTCACGCAATGCTTGACAGCAATAATGATATATCTCGTATACAGAGAAATAAATACGACATTGCACCAGGGTTTTGATTGGGACATTTATTCATAAGGCTATACGACAGAGCAAGAATTTATATAAACAAAATTCATCTTATATAATTACGTTTGAGACAGATGGATGCAGATGATTTTACTGGATCTTGATTATCCTTGCAACGCGTCAGTGGGTTAGTAACTGCATGCTTAAGGGTTGCGAGAACTCGAGTTCAAATACAGTTAGATTATCAATGTTGTAATGTTTTTCTACATTTATTTGATAGTTCAGACCATCTTGCTACATCTAAGAAAACTTTTACTCTGCAAAATGTAAAGCCAACAGCAGCCTCATTATTTGAAAATTAGAGATGATTATTTTTCCTCTCTTATCCCCTCTACTTGAAATCCATTGACTATAATATATTTGACTTAAAAGAAAATTAATAACGTAACTATTTTGGAAAATGAGTTTAAATTTTTTACGAGTGAAAGAGCTAAAAAAATTTTATTAAAGATATAAATTGGAGAGAGGCGTGAGAGACATAGTAAGTAAAGCAAAAGAATTAGACAGAGTGAAGTTGTGGGTATATAGAGAGATTTATGGGGAAGGAGGGAGAGATAAACAGACAGACAGAGAGATAGACAGATAGTTAGAGAGATAGTAACAAGATAGATTGATAGATAGGGCTAATAAGGGATAGATACACTGATGAAAAAGAAGTTAGAGAGAAATTAATTCCAGTCACGTAGAAAAACCGATGGATTCAAACAGATTCAATATTTAAATGAAAAACAATAATTATACAAACAACTGTGGGTGTTAGATATGATTTAGCTTGAGAGAAGTGAGAGTCACTATTTATTGATTTGACAAATGTTGCAATCTTCCTAAGCTACAGGTCTAACAGAATCTGTAGCCTAAATATCACTGGTATCAATTTTAATTCAGATGAGTAACATATGGGCAACTCAGATTTATATGCACGCAAAGATGGTAGAAGATTTTATTTAGATAAGGGAAAGGCAAAAAAAAAAAAAATGATTTGTAGATGTTTTTTATCTTTCAGGCGTTTATTGACAGAATGATTAAGTCGAAGAATGGTTGGCTACTCTAAAATAAATGAAGTTTCTAGCCTTTCTCCGAAGTTTTAAAACAATTACAGTCCCTGAGTTCTTGGTCTTGAAAGCTTGTCAACGATGGAACTAGCAATGATTATAATTATCAACCTCAATGTTAGGTGAAGGCCACCCAACACTTTTTGGATTTCGAGCCATCAAAGTCTTTAGACACACATAGAATTTTCAGATATTGTCATGGTAGATGAAACAACTCCATGTTTCTGTAAATTTGCATCAACTTGCTTTATAGTTGACGAAAGTGGGCAAATTTTAAGAAATTGCATCTAAAGAACATACCAAAACAAAGTTTCTGGCATCGAAAACGAAAAAAAAAAAAAAACCCCAACCGAAGACAATGAATTTGACTTGAATGATTATTCTTTTTTGTTAACAGCGATGCGACGATTTTGTGTCAACTTATTTGTTCAGAGCATATGGTTCACATACTTCTCACATCTTGGCGTACAGTTTATGTATTTTCAAAAATTGTAAATATTTAATTATGGGAAGATCTTATGCATTCGTGCTTGAAGCAGCCTTAAAAATTATAGCATTGTTTAAAATGTGAATGGAGAAAGTGTTTCAGAAGCGTTATCTTCCAATCCATACCCTGGCAATGGGAATAAATCTTGCTATTTAATAATACATCCGTTTTTTTCAGGTCTTATCGATGCCACATTAACTGCCCATTAGCAGGGGGAAAAAAAAACCTGTACTCTAAACCTAAGTAATCATTATGCGGTTATGTGAAGGACCAGTTTATATATGATATTGCAGCTTCATGTTAACGCTTTCTTATCATTCCAGAATAAAATCATTTAAAATTTGGCAGTATAAACCCTCATACTTACTCTAATGCACGAGTCTAGAACCACTGACGATGTATATCGACATTTTCTTAGCCTTACAGGCCCACAAAGTTATTCTCCCATATGTCTTTGCGCCGGAGACTCTCAATTTATATATTTTTATTTGATACGCTCAATGACATTTGGGGGTTATCCTAATTTAGATCGACTTTTTGCCAAGTGCGACAACATCGCTAAATCATGGAGGAAAGGCTGACGTCACATGATATTAGATGAGATGGATAATGTGAAGCATTTTATAACGATCTTTAAGGAACCTTGTCATAGCGCAAGGCATTAAAGTCTGGCATAGATCCACATACTCAGTATAACATTAGCTTCTGCCATACTTTGTTTCCTTCAAATTTAAGGCAGTGTCACGACTAGAATTGACAGAATCTGGTTGACCATGCTGAGTTTCAACCCGACTTCTCTCTGATCTAAAAAAAAAAATTTCAAATGAATATTGGCAGAGGGAAAAAATCGACTTATAGCACTCAGAAGGTTTCTATGCTTTTCTAGGGTTAACCATTCAGTAAACTGTAAATGCAGCATGACAAAGACATCACACCTTGGCAATGACTCTTTCGCAGTACAATACAATTATTTTATTATATCACATTTTTCCGGCCCATCATTTTATTGCTTTACAAAATGCTTCATTGATCAAACTAAACAAATGCTAATCTATCTGATAAAAAATTTCACGGGTATATTTAAAGGCCTGTAAGTGTTTGTTCAGTTTAAATTTGCAGCTGCGGTTTTAGAGACATCGTTCATTTAAAGGAGATGTTCAAACTTCTTTTGGAAAAGAACTCATATATGCTAACAAGAGCATTCCTAAGAATTAGGCAGTTAGTTCTAGACCCAATGTCTTCCGAAACACTGTACATTCAGATACTCATGGACTTTACTCAATCTTGATTTGTTTCACTGTGATTCCAGATTTCCACTTGACGCCCTGTTTCTAATAGCTTCTGCTCTGTGACTTACGAAGGGCACTCTGGTTGATAATGACCTGAAGGTTAAATGTTGTAAAATCATTTCAGTTCTTCATACCGTTTATAAAAATCCATTACATTGAAAGAATACTACGTCTTTTCATTCTTAAAATTACAAACAAGAAAAACTGGGAGTCTCCGTCGCACTCTATTACTGGACTGACACCAATAAATTAAAAAAGCGGATTTTGAAAAGTGTTTCCGCCACGCAAGTTCCGGTTTTATCACAGGCACTGTTGGGTAAATATTGCCAGGCCAGGAGACATTGACGCCCAATGCTATGGAAACAGCAACATATTGGTAGTTTATAAAATTTGAAACAAAAGTGGATGTTGTGATCCTATCATAGAGTGATGCAACTTACACAATATCTAGATATACTATTGCCTACATGCGATGAAGTCAACATTCAACCCCCATTCTAAGAAATGTGTCACATTTTTTAATGAAGAAGTGGTTTATTTTTAACTGGTGTCGTTACCTTAGAAGCCTGAGCTTCGATTGGTTGCTGTTAGAGTGCGCGTATTTGTTACCTTTTTCCTATTGAACACTAATTTAGCACATCCATTTATATTGTATGATTCACCTGAGTGACTGAAAAATTTGCTGTACAAACATCTTGCGTAGCACAGAGATGTAATAGTGACGAAATGGTGAAACCTCGGAAATGAGTGTACGTATTTTTATTTTAGTACTTGTAATATTTATCCTTCAAAGAAGTCTGCCGTTTCTGATTGTCCATTGGAAAGATTTTCTACACATAACATTCATTTTCAGCATAATTCATTTAAGTTACGAGAAAACTTTTTTTCGGGAACAGATTATAAGACGTAATTCCGATGAAGTCAAATTAGGTCGGTGACTGATGAAAAATCTTTACGGAGTAGGCCAGGAGACACCGGTGACAAATCACCTGTCAAAACTATCGATTGGACTCGATATCAAAAGGACCCAAAACTTATTATTAGCTCTGGCCGTGGCGCGACGGAGTCTGCACTGGCCAGTGGGAGCAATCCGTCAAGAGACTGGAAGACATTTCCGAATTACAGACCATGAAATAGTAGATCTACGTTTCGTCACAACAGAAAGCCAATGTTCGACCGGAAATGAGTTATTCCGTGTGTATTGTAAAAGCGACGCTGCATGGGTTGGCTATGAAATCAAACTGATTGAACATTAGAGTATCGCCTTTGCTGCTTTTTTTCCTTACATTTGAAATTAGTTTTCTGTTTTTGCGAGATTAGGCTTCGGATTACCGTTCAGTGTACGGGCTGTATCAAACATCGAGACATGTTTTGCTTAGATTATAGTGTGTACATTATAATGTAAGACAATGGATTCTGACTTGTAGATAGCATTGACAGCTTATTTATAGGGACCGAAATATCAGATAAAATTTGGAGGAGTCGCGGTCGAAATTTTATTTGACAGATAATCAATTAAGTTAAAGAGAACGGTAAACCCATTCCCCATTTTTACATTTTTAAAAACAAAATTACTGGTCTTGTCGCAAATCAATGTTGCTGTTTTGCTTACAAAATACTCACACAAATATCAGTTTTAAATCGAAGGGAATCGCCGATATGTGACGTTGGATTATATGCTCACCATTTTGTGATGAATAGACTTCATATCAGGTTAACTCATATTATTGCTCAATGTAAAATATACAAACTCACGCAAAATTCCCGGCAGTAGATGATGTTTTACTTGTATCATATTCTTAAGCAAATGTATGTTATGCATGTTATTTTTTATATAATATGTATGTTATTCTTTATGCTATGTACGTCATTCTATATGTTATGTATGTATGTTCAGGCCTTCTAGCCTGCTTCTATCTTATTCTTTTTCTTGTAAAGCGCATAGAGCATTTTAATCATTTGGATATGCGCTATATAAATGCACTTTATTATTATTATTATTATTATTAAAAACACACGATCGAACTGATACACAAACAAAACACAAAGCAATTAATATTATTATTTCTGTTTGGTGTGAGAAAATCTACTAAACTGACGTTCGCCTGAATTAACAGCATGTAACAGCAAACGAAAAGAAACACGAAAAACGTGTTAAACTGGTAACATTTTTACTCTAAATGAGCACGAGATAAAAATATATTTTTTCTTTAAATAAGTTTGGAAATTAATCTTAATCTTGTTCTGCATTCCCTGCTTTGATCTTAATCTGATGAGCCTATATAGCTATAAGCAAGATAGGACAAAAAATAGAACACTGGCGCTCACAGCCCTATCAGCTTCATTAAATATCCGTTTTTAATTGATAATCTTAGATCTCAGTCAAAAATTACCAGAAGACATATCTAAAACAAAGCAGGCGGCGAGAAAACAAATTGCTTGATATAGTTAGGGGTCAGGCATGACTATCAGTGTTCTGGCTTATAATCCTCTTGAAGGAAGTTGAAAGAACATAGTTTGAGTTGCTTTGTCAGAGAACCTCCGCAGCCCTGATCCGATGACACAGAACTAACAGAAATTCCTTAAACAATCAACGAAGATGAAAAAAAAGATTTCATTGACTTGAAGATGTTGCACAAATTCATAAGTGCTAATAAAACAACAAATGGGCCAACATCCTTTCTGTCTCTGATTAATAATTTGGACACAGTTTTTGGCCCAAAGATAACCGTACTTGACTCTCATTTTACTTATAACATGTAAATGTTAATTTCGATCAACACAAAAGTAGTAAAATAGTAATAAAAAAATACCAGAAATAAAGCGTGGCAAGATCGGCAATTGAAAACGCTAAGCCCCAACTTGGTGTGTTCTCAAGCCAATAGGTTTATTTCTCATCTCGTATAACGTTATCGCACTCCAGGAGAAAAGAAAAAAAACCATCAACGGAATTCCCATTTGTCCTGTTTTATTATTTAAGCTGTCTCTTGCGTGTTTTCCTTCCGCGTGCCTCTAACGCTTCGATCCTCCATGCTATCTTCACACTCTCTATAATCTCGAGCAAACATAGAAGCTGTCTTTGTCTGCCTCCTCATGTTTGGCTTCTTTGCATCTCATCATTGTTTGTTTGCAGGATCGACAGCTTGACAGATTGTCTCTTTGCTATTTCTGTAACTGTGTTTCCCAACCTGAAAAAAAAAAGATAATTATTAGCAAATTCTTTTAGAGTAAATTAGTAATGATCAATGGAAATGAACATGCTTGTAACATTAGCATCTCTCTCACTCTTCTCTCTATTTTTTCCAATCTTTCAACCTCCTCTCCCCCACACATCCCCACACTTATCTTTTTTATATACTTTATACGTGCTGCAATCCTCTCCACAATTTCACATTATTTTTACCCCCCCCCCTCTCTCTCTCTCTCTCTCTCTCTCTCTCTCTCTTTCTCTCAGCCTTTTTTTTATATAACCTCAATAAACTTTTCAATCTATCAGGCCTTCCTGGTTTAGCCAAGTCAGATTAGCTTTGAAGGCAGACCACTAACTTCCAATGTCATCAGATTTACTGACGATGATCCCACTTCTAACTCCGCTTGCTAAGACTAGTGCCTTTCCCCATTATCACCTCTCCCCCCCCCCCTTCCTCCTCTCTCTTTCTCCCTTTCTCTCACTCTCCTGTATACAGAGGCCACTGCCCATAGAGAGTCTGTACTCACCATGAGGCGGAAACGAGAGCTATTTTAAGAGCGCGCATTATCGACCTGGCATGGTTTTGTAGAGCGCGTAGGGGGAGGAATCCAGTGAACATCGATTTCTTTTACATCAGCTTGTTTATTAAAAATATAAATGATTACAGAAAAAGCATTGATAAAGGTTCGAGCTGAAGTGGTGGTGATTGCTACTACACATAAAGATGAAAGTCGTGGACAAAAAAATGGCATGCAAAAGCAGGGAAAGAGGATGGAGTAAACATACAAATATGTAAGAATATACGAAGAGATAGTGAAAAGTAATTGGAGACAATGATTAAAAGCTACGAATATTTTATAACAATATCAGAGACAGCTGATTCACTCGGTAAGGGAGAGGGTAAGACGAACACGAGAGAGCCAGAGACAGATGGATAGATAGATAGGTAGAGAGAGAGAGAGAGAAAGAGAGAGAGAAAGAGAGAGAGAGAAAGAGAGAGAGAGAGAGAGAGAGAGAGAGAGAGAGAGAGAGAGAGAGAGAGAGAGAGAGAGAGAGAGAGAGAGAGAGAGAGAGAGAGAGAGAGAGAGAGAGAGAGAGAGAGAGAAAGCGGGTGATGAATGGACAGACGTGCAAGTTATGTTGATATACATGTAAAAGATAAACAGACGGTCATTTAATCAAGTTTGCAATGAAGACTTTGTTCTATTCTTAACAACTGTTAGAACCAGTTGTCGTCAATCCCAGGATGATTTTTATTTTTATTTTCAATAAATGTTGCGATAAAAAGATACATAAATGTTAACAAGATGATAACTTTCATTTAGAATTTTTATAGACTGAATTAAAAAGAATGAGATAACTATATGTTTTTTTTTCCCTTTTTCTTTAATGGCAATGGCTGTAGTAATAATCAGAGTGATTTTGACGATGCAAAACAAAATTTCAAATGCTTTTTTTTTCTTCAAAATATTGTCACAGCCATTTTTTCTCAAATTTTAAATATAAATGATTTAATGGTGAGAGATAAATAAATTATAAGATGTGTGAAAATTTGATTGGAAGATACTTATGCCTTCCACTACAAGGAATCTGAGTTCTTCAATATTTAAAATATTATTAAATGTCTTTTCTGTTATGTGAACATCACTCATCAAAAAGTACCGTTACTCTGTCGGACATGATGGATCACAATAAAGCTGTTATGATAAGCTAAACCCAATGCTAACATCTTTCTGTATCAGTAACAGCAAAAGCTCTAGGTAATCCTATCATACATACACACTGCCCGGCATTACATTTAATAACCTGTATTTGCTGCGGCCTTGCGGCAAACAATTATGAAAGCAGTTGCTAAAAACATACAATATTATTTTATTTCGTACAGCACATATAGATTTATTGTTTTGGCCTTATAATTTATGTAAATAAAAAAAATGTAAAAATATTCTATTATAGTAATAATGTCTTCTTTTTATATCTCCAGGTGTCATCTGATTGAATGGTAAAGGGTACAACAGTCATTACAGAGAGGCATACAATGGAAAATTCTCTATCAATCATGACCACTACTACAAAACAGTAAACTTCTTTGCGCCACTTTAGGTTTCGGCCTACATGTAAAATGAACTTGAATTTTCATTTGAATAACACCAAATTAATTGCATTTAGTAAACAAATTATGCTGTGGAAAACAAAGTTTCTTGTAGTAATATACAAGGATTAAAAATACTTTGTTAAAACCTTATCTACAGCATTTTTACATGAATAGGTATTATAACCATACTTGTGGGGGCAATCAATTTAAAGGAAAATAACTTTAGTTACCTGAAATAGTTTTGCAAATTGAGACAGCTTTAATTGTCACTAACAAAAACATAGAACCGTTTACCTTGACAAACTATCTTTATTTTTGCACTTATATACAGTTCATAAAAAATATCCTTAAAGCGAAGTATGCAAGGATAAAAAATCCCAAAACAAATGGAGTTATCAGTGACAACTAGCGAGTGCATGGAACATCACTGCGGCTCCATGGTGCTGGCCACGTAGACAGGTTCAGTGCGCAGCCTCCATGCACTGGTTTGTGAGGACCAGGGTTCCAGTCCAGTCCGGGATGTTCTGCTGTGGGAGATCCAAGGTGAGTCAGTCACTTTCTGTTGAGAAAATATTGCGAATTTGTGGGGCAGAGAGATAGATATATCTAGATAGACAGATAGAGAGAGAGATAGGGAGAGAGAGAGAGAGAGAGGAGAGAGAGAGAGAGAGAGAGAGAGAGAGAGAGAGAGAGAGAGAGAGAGAGAGAGAGAGAGAGAGAGAGAGAGAGAGAGAGAGAGAGAGATTAAAGATGCAGACAGAGCGATAGGAATAAAAGTGGTCTGAAAAAGGAAATATTTAATATTAATCAGTAGATAAGGTCTTTGGCCAATGGACATAGAAGTGAAAATACAGTGAATAGATAAAAAAGACAATATAAAGACGTATTATAAATATACTGATTGTCATTTGAACTGCTTCTGTGGTGGTCAGTATCTTCAATTTTATCAAGGAATCCTTTTTTAGAATAGAAGTTGCTATTTCAATGAAGAAAAATATGTTTAAAGGTACACGACTCTAGTCTTTTCCACCACTCACAACGTTGCTTGAATCCGCTTTCCAACTTGACCTCATCGACAGATTATTACCATAGAAACCTTCAAGCTATCGGGCAGAGAAATGTTGAGTAAGAAAGAAAGTCAATGGGTTAAATTAAATCAATGAGAGAGAGGGAAAGAGAGAGAGAGAGAGAGAGAGAGAGAGAGAGAGAGAGAGAGAGAGAGAGAGAGAGAGAGAGAGAGAGAGAGAGAGAGAGAGAGAGAAAGGAGGGGGAGAGTCAGGGCGAAACATAAATAATGCATATGGCAAGAGGACATTGCTGTGTTCCCTTCTTTGCTGAAGCAAGATAATTTAATTATGATATATCGCAAGCTGCAAATGCCAGAGAAAATATATAAAAAAGGTATAGTTTGCATTTTGCATCAGTGATGTGTTTAAGTTGCTCTGCTCTCTCCCACCATTAGCATTATCATTAACAGCATGAAATTTCCTCTTTCTCGGTAAATATTGCTAGTTTTGGTTTGAAGAGAGGAAGATATGTAGTTTCAATCTCAAGAAAGTCATTCAATCTGAATAACTGCTGCGACAAGTTAACAAAGTTTTGAATGTAAGTAGCGATGCTGATTCTCCGTAAATAATGGTATTGAGAACATTTTGTAACAATTTCTGTGCCAGATCTGATGCGAGTTTTCAAGGTGAAATACTGAAAGAATGGATGAAAAATTATAAGCAGATATTGATGACAGCGGTTATAATAATCCCGTGTTTCCAACTGTTAAGACACAACACATTGAACATATTAGACATTGAACGTTTTCATAATAATACTCAATAATCTTCAAAATAGTTTAGTCTGTCTTTGTGATTTTCTTGACCTTATTTATAACTTCATTTTTTTCTATTTCATGCCTCACGAATCAAGCTAAGTTAGAAATTAATTTTAATAGAGCACATTGTGTCTTCTTTAAGTTAACTATTTAAATCATGTCAGGTCAGACCATTACAATCATTTACAAACGCTAAACAAGCTCACATATTAAGTGCTTAACGAATGAAATACAATTTGGGCAATATTTTTTTCTTGTTTTGGTTTCGACCAGAAACAATTTATATTTAAAAAGTGAAAAATAAAAAAAAAACCGCCACCACCAACAAATTAGCAACGGCAACAACAAAAATAACAACAACAACAACAAAAAGTAGGACTTGGTTTTTGTTGATCTTAGAAAACCAATGCTGTGAAAGATTGACCATCGCGCTTCTCAGAAAGGCAATTATTACATTTCGTTTAATTTGCCAATATCTTAACTGAGAACTAGCATTCCCATAATATTTTAAAACATCGTTTAATTTTGTTTTCAATAGCTACTGGAAGGCATAGCATACATCTAAAAAAAAAAACAACAAATCAACCTCTCTTTGCATCTGAGCTTCATCGTGGACCCTCCTCCCTCTTCCTCTAAACTCTCTACAGACACACCAGTGCACACACACACACAAGTCAAAGTGACACACCTTGAATTATAGCTTGTTAATCATGGGATTCCTAATTTAATCATCTCTACTCGTTCTCTTAGCAATGCGTTGAACCTGTCTTTCATGAGATAGGAGAGCTTTTTGCATGTTAGTCAGTGCAATAAAGAATATATATTTTTTTTCATTTGAAGCAAACACAGTCAAACTACACATCGACTGCCGAGGGACATAAAAGCTGCTGTACATTATTAAAGCCCATTAATCTAAAAATGTTTTTCGCTCAGAGAATTAATTGATGCTTAGGACTAGTAAACATGGCTGCTTGTTCATTAAAATGTCCTAAGGGAATCATTTGTTTAGATTAAACGCGACCGGATTGCTTCTTTGCATCATTTATTTGGATTTAAACCTTGAACATGTCTAAGCTAACAAATGCGCTCCATTTAATAACTATTTAAACATCAAGACGTTTTGTCAGAGCTGTTTCAAACTTTTCAAACTTTTCAAAAATACGTTTTTCTTAAGCACGAAGAGTAAACAATAGACATGTAGCAATTAATATAAACTTAAATCGGATCACAATTTGAAACGTGTACAAATCCAATGATAAATAATTAATAAAAAAAAAAAAAAACGCAACCATTTATGCCTATGATCAAATAATATGCTTTCATTTAGTCTTAGTTGATCAAGGGGAAAATTTTGACTATGGCCAGTTTATCTATTTTACTTATTATTCTGCAAACTTATTAACTTAGATTTCTAAAATATAAATTAGGTCATGCTCCTTGCAGGAACATTAACTTGAACGAACAAAAAGCTAATCTTGCATATTAATTCAAACTCGACAAATCGTTTTTTTTACTCTACTTCTCCAGAAACACTCAAATCAATGCCACCCGCGTTAACTTGCATTGAACAATTCAAAACAAAAATCTGCAACCATTCTGCACTTGCTACATCCTCAACACAATATATTTTTTTTTACTCATAGAGTGGTTGAGCCAGATAAGGATTGTTCTGTGGTTAGCGTGTCACATCTTGTCTCAGCAAGGCGTAGAGAGGTGCAGGTTCGATCTCCGTCTATAGCATTTGTCTCATTTTGTGTTTTAACGTCCTATATCTCGAGTTCGATCTAGGTTTTTGTTTGCTACTTTTATTCTATTTAATTTTCTTTCCTTATAACTTGCAGCTTAGATCGTTAGGTCTATGTTCGTCTGTTCCAGCCTCTATCTTTGTACAGCTACCGTCTCTGTTGCAAAATCTACTACTACTACTACTACTACTACTACTACTACTACTACTACTACTACTACTACTACTACTACTACTACTGCTGCTGCTGCTGCTGCTGCTGCTACTACTACTACTACTACCACCACCACCATCGCCACCACCACTACTACTACTTCTACTACTATTACTACTACTACTACTACTACTACTACTACTACTACTACTACTACTACTACTACTACTACTACTACTACTACTACTACTACTACTACTTTTAAACTTGCATTTCTTTAAAAATTCTCCCTTTGTCTACAACCCCTAAACTGGATAATCTGTTAAATATTTGAGTCAATCAAAAATGTGCAGGTTCTAAAGAAAAACATTTTGATGCTCAGAAGCTAAATTTTGAATGTACGGCTGAAATTTCCATTGATAGCGCGGACAGAATTTCTAATCTGTTTTAATAATTATAATTGTTCATAATACGATATAAATTTATAAACAAAACGAAGACGAATATAAGCCGCAGTGGTTTCTTATTTCATATTGTTCTTGATGCCAACAGGATTTTCCCACTGTTGCCTTATAGTTCTAATCACCTTGTTTAACTTTCAACGAAACCCTCTGGTCACTTTTTTTTAGTTCTATGCTTTTAAATTTTAACTATTTTGAAAGTAATAGGCTCAAGGGTTTAAATACTTTGATTTGAAGTACATAGAAAGTCACATTACAAAATAATGACATCAAATTATTATTACTGAATATGTTTATCTATATATTTGAAAGAAAAAGTCAATGAAATTACAGTATATACACAGTACATACACAGTATAAACAGTATTTGTATCAAACCTAAAATGCAGAGAAAATACCGTGTTGTCAACTTCCTTCCTTTATTTCGGTCGGCTGTTATTTCAGTCACTAAAACTTTTTCTCCAATGTATTCTTGTAACTATAGCATATACATATTAGTGTTGGCCATATTCTATATATATATATATATATCTTAAAAGGAAACAGCATCATGCCTCAAAGCATTAACATCCTTTGATTAGCGATAGATTTTTGTTTTGTTTTTGTTCCTGTTTTATTTGTACTCACGGTGCGACGACCAGTATCAATGACGATTGTAAGGCCGAAAACTTTCTCTGACAAGCCTGAAAATTCTTATGCGCGCCTTTGGTGCATTCTCAATGCAAAGATCAATGTTTGTACGGCTAAAATAAAAACATACACAACAAATCGTATAGAATTTTTTTTCGCTCCAGCCTGTGATGCAATTTTTCAAAGAAAAAGTTCTTGCTAATAAACCACGTAGCGCTAAGGAATCGGCACCGTTCAAAAACACAAAATGTGCCAATGCTAAGACATGTACAGTTGCAGTTTTAAGAAAAAAATATATATACATGAACTAGGCAAAAGGTTTAAAAAAAAAACTATACCTATATATATATATATATATATATATATATATATATATATATATATATATAAACAATGAACGGTCGCAATATTCTCAATAAAATAACAACGAACTATAAAACTTGAAAGTTTGTAGAACGGTTATTTTGACCTATAACCAATCTCTTTTGTTACTAATCTTTGACTTAGGCAAAAGCATTCTACGCTAAGAGATTTTGTTTATTTATTAATTTTTCCTTTTTTTGTGGCAAAAAGAGGGCTTCGGTTTGGAAAATAAGACAATTTGAATCTCGTGCAAATTATCTTAATAATCATGTTTAATTTTAGCTAACCCCTAAGTTTTTGTTGACAAAATAAACAATAAATGGAGTATGCTTTGTGGAACACAACCGTCCAAAAGTACTAAATCGTGAATGTTTTTAGAGGTGCGTAAATTCAATTCAGGAAAAAAATGTTTTATGAACCGTTCAAAAACATAGACGAAGCAAATTATGTGAAAAACAATTTAAAAAATAAAGGCCTTCGGGCGTTTGCTATATCCTTCTGATTGTTGGACAGAATTAATGGCCTCTAACATTGTGAAAACGCATTTTAGTTCTAAAATGATTTAGTTGTACTGGGATAATTATATTGTTTAGAACTTCCGAGAATACTGACGCCTGACTGATTTAAAACTGAGTTCTTTAGCAACAAAACAACAAGGATATAGACCCTCCAACTTAATTGAAAGAGACTTGGATTTTGATTTAAACTGTGTCAGTCTCAGACAGAAGCCCATAATTGACAACCAATGACACACCGAACACGAACTGCTCGGAAAGCGCGCAGAACGCAACCGGCTCTTCGCTGTCAGTGCTGGGCCGAGGGGACATACAAACTGTGGTTCATCTCACACGTAGAAGCTCCTGCCTCAGCTTGCATTTTCTTTGAAACTATGAACTCTAAATCAAATATCTCAACTAAGTGTTCTAACTAACGGACACGTCCTTTTGTTATCTTTTGTCATCCGCTTTTTCAAAAAATGCAATTTTTTATTTTTTCCCTCCTACCTTTGTTTTAGTCCACACAGGCCTAGAATATTCGGACACTGAAAAATCGTACATACCATTGGCCTCATGACTCAACAGACTAGATGGGATGACGACCAAAAGCCGTGCCTGGTCCAGAGCACCCATCTGAACATTCTTAAGATTCAGTAGCATAATAAAACCAGGGTTATAATAATGCTTGTGGTTTTTCTTAATTTGTTACCAATCGACTGGTCGCAAGATTGACAGTATTACTGTAATCACCCAATAAATCTCAAACTTATATTTAGATTCCTCTTCGTCAACTTCATTTTAAAAATTCACAAAACAGGCTGATAAAAAAAAATTTGCTAATTAAATTAACCTCAAGATTAATATCTTTTCATTTTTATCATTAACTTTCAAACCTTAATTTTACGGAAATGTCCTTTTGTTTTAAAAAAATCGTATAAACAATCGTGCAGTATCTCTTCAAAAGGGAACTTTCTGAGTTCCTGTTCTCTTACAAACACACACATACACAGCGTGACCAGCACCACCCACCTACAAGAGAAAAATGTCAACCCCTGCTTTTTTTTCTTTTTTTTTTTTTTTTTTTTTTTTTTATTTATTGCGAAATAACGTTCGTTTGGACTTTTTGCTGGCGAAGTTAACAACACGAGAACGTCTTGCAGCTAGCCTGGCATCGCAAGAAACCAGTAAACCCAATTATGTTGTCAGTGTAGAATGCGAGAAAGGAAGGAAGCAGGAAGCCGACCTAAAACTCTCCTCATGATGGTCGCTGTCAGAAAGAAAACTCAAAGAAGTCAAAGCTTGCAGTTAAAAGAAAATACATCAAGTTCTGTGAACTTAAATTTGTGTTCAACAGAAGATAAAGTTATCAAACGCAGTTCCTAGTAGTCAAATGCACTTTGCTGCTTCGCTATTATTATTATTATTATTATTATTATTATTATTATTATTATTATTATTATTATTATTATTATTATTATTATTATTATTATTATTATTATTATTATTATTATTATTATTATTATCATCATTATTATTATTATTATTATTATGATTATGATGATTATTATTATTATCAGACAGTAAACAGGCTCAGTTAAAATATATGTACCAAACTGAATAACAATACTATTTTCTACTAAGCAATGTATTATACAGCAGGAAATTTTGAGCACGCCAGGAGCTGAAAATTTATCAAATCTTTATTTTTTTCACTCAGTCTTCTTTGTTGACCAAACATGTTTTTATAGCACAGTCAATATTTAGACATTAAAAAGCGGTTTGTATTGGTTGTGAATGGCAGTCGCGGTGCAAAAAAGAGGTTGGCGAATCTTGGCATTTAATTCAATTGGCATAACTCCGATTATTGTTCACAATTTTCCCAATAGTCGTACATCGATGTTCAGATTTTCAGGTTTCTAATGTATCTGTTACCCAAATTAAAATAAATAATTTTTTTAAATAATTGTCGAGATAATTTTGTTTGAATTTTGTTCGTTTCATACTCATACACCTACTCTGTGTGTATGCATATATTCCATTCTATCTATTAGTCTTCACACCTACCTTTTAACCTTCTACCCTACATAAAATCATCTATTTTTTCTCTATCTATCTATCACTCTATCTATTGCTTTATCCGTCTATCTATTTGTTGATTTTAAACTATCTTACAAGTGAATGCTATACAAATTACTTTATTATATTGACATGAAAATTAAAACTTGAATAAAATTTGTACGTGAAATTAATAAAGAAAAATAAGTTAGTTGTTAGTTTCTGCATCTTTTACTTATTATACATCAAAACTCTTTTCTTCACGCTTTTCAAATCAAATAACTGGTTTGGATTTTAAAGAATGCATAAAAACCAAAACGAAAATACGAGAGTCATCAACGCCTTGCGTCCAGTGTGAATAGCTGTCAAGGGGGAGTAACATGCATACGTTCAATAACACAAAATATTTTCTGACTTATCGTTCCTAGTTCTTAAATTGGAATCCGCATAGGATTGAAATTGGGCTCAAGGTGTTTGTTGTCGGTGGTCAACCAGCTTTGTGAAGTAAACAAATCTTTGCATAAGTTTTACCTGAATGAATTCGGGCAAAAAATTTCTTCTCGTGACAAGTTGCTTTTTTTAAAATTAGAAATGGTAGAATTTTGTACAGCCTATGAAACTTGATTATGTTACTATGTAAGTTGTCCTGACTGTAAAATACCTAAGGAACGACAGGCAGTTCTTTAGATTAAAGTATGACAATGTTTGAATTTTGTAATAATCAGATCTTCCAATCTAGGCTTAACTGTGTCTTTCATCCTTTTTTTCTAAAGGTAATTTTAGTTCCCTATTTAGATCTTCCAAAACCTAATGGTTCTCCTCGAAGATTTTTTCTTCTTCTTTTTTTCGTATCAAATTATTCTAGGACAAATTATTACAAAACTTTGGCAATTATCTTATTGAGTTACTTTCTGTAAATGAGAAAAAATATTCTTTTATTGCTATCACCTTATGGGTATTTGATAATATACATTAATCTACAGAAGTATGGCATAAATCTAGAATCAAACTAAGGAATAAAGTCTGTTAAGGCAGTGTAGTAGATCATTTGGAGATCTTTCTGTTCTTTGATCTGATCATATGTTCTTGTATTATGTACCTGTTTTTTATTTTTTTTTTTTTTAAATCATCCTTTCATATGCAACATCTAAAAAGTGCAAACTGATATTATTTTTCAGCTCATAAAACCTGTAGATAGTAAAAAAAAAAAAAAAACCCAACCCCCCCCCCTCCCAAAAAAAAACAAAAAAAAAAAAAAACCCAAGGCTTGTGATTTTCTCTACCGGTATACCAGTCGTGAATTGAATCCTTTTCGTCAAAAGTCTAGTACCCTCTGCGGAATTGTTCTGTTGTTGAATGAGCTCGAAACAAAGAACTTAACATGAAGTGTAATATTGGGGCTCTATCGCGGTGCGGATTGAAAAGAACATACATCGGCATGTATCTTTCTCTAGACTTTGAGTCACGGGACCCAGATCATCATCTGCACTGAAGTTTGCTATCCCATTGATTGAACAACTGAGTTAGACCTTTGAAAAACCAAGAACCTATCTGTATATGCTTTGTTTAAACAGTGTAGGAAAAAATTCTCTGTCCTAAGCTTAACATAGTTAGCTCGAGTGGCTTTGTTAGATAGCCAGAGGTCTCCTTCCTGCACAAACAAAATTAAGCGGAAAGCTGGTCCGCCCCTCGGCCAGTGTTCATCGACCGGCACAAGATGTGCTCTTTTATCTTTTGCAACCATGAGCTCTCAATCTTGTTTCTTGATCTTCCCCTAGGGAGACGTGGCATATGGTCACTTGTAGTCCAGTCCTAGATTTGAGCCCTATGAAACTCTTTCTTACCCTGATCCCTTCTTACTGCTCTCCTGAAAGAAAGCTGGATAAAAGATAACCTATGGTGAGAACTATGAGTTGAGCTTTTAATGAGCGGGGACATGATCATTCCTGGATACTAAGACTGTTGATCTGTTAACCTGGTATTTAGACAAAATATAACCCCACCAAGATATGGCAATACGTTTTTAACATTATTGCCTTCTTTCAAAGGTTATCTATACCTATAGTCGGAGATGTTTATTAACTTCTTTATTTATTTCCTTTTCGCTAAAGTCTTGGGGAAAACCGTCTGTATTGAATTAAATTCATGTCATGAACCATTAGGTAAAGAATACATACAATCTAGGAATAATTTAATTTTTTTAGATTCAAATCAATTGTAGTCTGTTATTTGTATTTAGAAAAAAAATCCAAAAATTTTAAACTGAGCAATTTCTTGCTGCTTTTAAAAGAAATTCCAGAGCACTATATCAAACTCGGTAAGCCTATACCTGATAAGATAAAATCTGTAAATCTGTCGTCAGTCGAAGATTTTAAATGTTTTTATTTTATTTTTTTTTCATCAAAATTTATGTCAAGCCTTTTTGTTCTAAGTCATGTTTGTTTCCATGTTTTGAATTCACCACCTTTCGTATCTTTTGCGAAGAGCCTAGGTGAAAAGCGAATTGTTATATTTTTGGGGTCATCATATCGGTACATTCTTTATATCCTATGAAATCATCGCGTTCCACATCTCACTAACTCTGTTCTTCACTGATGTAACAGAATCATCTCTATAATGTTTGAAAAAAACAACAACTCCAAAATTACCCAAATACACACGCACAAAAAGCGTTTAAAACCTCTTTAAAGTCTTAAAATTTTGTTCGGACAAGCCAGGGTGGTAAAGTCCAGAGCAAATAAGTGGAGAAGAAAGGGGGGGAGGGGGGGGGGGGGTTGCATTAATTTGTATTGGCATTAAGAAAAAAGAAAAGTTGGCGGAAGGGGGAAAGCCTAGAGATCATGATTATTATAAAAAAAAAAATTGCAAACACTGTGTTCCATTGAACTGATTTGATTTTAATTGAAACTACTTCTATTCCAAGCGTTGTGATTTGTTAGATTCGTAGCTTTTAGTTTGTAACATCTATTTTTTGCTAGGAAATAAATTAAATTGTGGAGACAGGATTCCCAAACCTACGCAGGGTGTATAACAATTACAGGCTCTGTATGCATGTTGACAGTTTAATTTACCAAGACTTCTTGCGCGCTATTGAAGACAACGGCGATTATTTTAAAAAAGTGTTCGAGCTCTTTGGAAATATTACAATAGAGTAAAACTGAGAAATAGGTCAATCTGCACATTTTGAAAAAAAAATGGAGATATAAATACAAAGCAAGGTGTATATTAGTTATCAATTAGTAAAATAAAACAACAGACCCAATAGTACTTTTGCTCTGGTCTCAATTTTTTCATTCTGCGATAGCTCTTCACTTGTTTTGCTGACCGATACATTTTACCGATCGGCAATAGATCTAAATAGGACTACGTAACATGATTTAATGTCCGGCCTCAATCAGATCACCCACCAACTCTAATCATGTTTTTCTCCAGATGAGAGTAATCTACTCTTTTTCCTCTCACTCTTTGCCTATAACTTTATTGTTTATTTCAAGCCACTGATAGCTGACCATCAGGACTGCAGATCAATATCTCCGCTCTCAGAATAGTTTCGTTCCACTTGTCTATCTATGAATCATAAAGTAAATCTAGCATTATGACTGCGGGAGGAAAAAGGTCTGAGCCCATTGTGACCCGTGTCGACTCCCGGGATATTGTTATCTTAAGCAACACAATGGCATCAAAGACTACCCAATAGAGCAGAAAAATTATCCGCAACCAAGACGCTTTACTTTCTCTCTCTCTCTCTCTCTCTCTCTCTCTCTCTCTCTCTCTCTCTCTCTCTCTCTCTCTCTCTCTCTCTCTCTCTCTCTCTCTCTCGCACTCACTATCTCTTTTTCTGTTTCTTCCATTTATTGTCCCTCTTCCTCTTCCCCTTTCCTTCCTTCTTTTGTACTACATCAATGAAAGGTTGGAAGCTGGAGAGGAAGTGCAAGGAGGAGTATAAATTGACAGTGAAGGAATACACAAGTTGGATCCGGAGCTCTATCGAGCGAATATTGAGTGAAGCAGAATCATCAAGGATTGTACAGACTGGATGAGAGACGAGTTCTTCTTCTGGTATGGAGAGACTGATGGAGATGAAAGGGTTTAGAGTTGATGTTGAGATGGAAGACTGATGCAAGGCGTTGATATCAACGTTTCTTGTTACGTTCACACGAATGAGGTGGGCAGAAAAGGACAATGGGGTCGAGCAGGAAATAAGGACAAAAGGTGTGAAGGGAAAATCGGTGAAGTTCGATTGACTTGTTCTTCAGGGATATAAGTGTGTGCTAGTTTTGGGTCGAGATGGGGTGGAACTTTATGATTTTCGGTTGAATTAAACTTTGCTAATGTGGAAATAAAGAATTATGTCACCATCTTTAGTGATAGAGAACCTGTACAAACGAAGATAATAAGAGCTTGTTATGGAATCATAGAATCATGGATGAATATGGCTTATGAATGAGTTTCAAACGTTTCTGCATAAGACACTTTTAGGATGAAATAAATTTACTAAAACATAATACAAAGATATGACACAGTTGAAAAGTATTTAACAGCTTTTGGGACGCTCCGTATTTTTTTTTTTATTTCACTATTCTTTAAAACAGCGATTTATGACTTCACAAATACTTGAAATCAGTATCGATAAAATGGCCGTAAAAATAACTGAAAGAACTTTTTCAATTATGATGTGAATGGGGACTATCTTATCAGCTCGGGTTATACTATCATGAAAGGTACCTCACCTTGCAAAACAAGGTGAAAGGAAGGGATCGTCCTACCATAAAGCCCTGATTTGGAATCAATTATTACAAGCCTTCATGTAACTTGCAGCATTGTTTTATGAAGCTATAGATTTGCGAGAGGGTCTTGAAAGCTAGATATTATGAGTGTTACCTTTAAGTATATGATACTCCAGGTGAAGACCTCTGCGTGCTCTTTTTCCTTATACTTTATCTCTCTCTCTCTCTCACACACACACACACACAAACAATTTTCTCTATGGCTCTATTGTTTGCTTATATCTCACATTCTCTCTCTGTCTCTCTTTGCCAAACTCTCTTTCTACCCTCTCTCCCCCTCCATCTCTCTCACTCTTTCTCTCTCTCTCTCTCTCTCTCTCTCTCTCTCTCTCTCTCTCTCTCTCTCTCTGTGCCCCTCCCCCTCGCTCGCTCTCGACGTCTGATTAATTTACTGTTTGCCTTGCTGCTTTATGAGTTTGTTTATTTATCTCTCGCACAGAACATGTTTATTTATTGGGACAGTCTAAACGGGAATGCAATCGATAAACATTTGCCATTTTATGAATGTAATAATGCTGGAAATAATTCCCAATTGTAACCACTTTACTAATGCAGCAGTTTCAATTCGTTTAGCTCTTCTAAGTCCATTACCGACACGTTTCACAGATATCAGTTATTGTAACACAGTTTTGATAGCAAGTTTTAATTAAGTTATCCGTTACAGCTGCTGATCATAATCACTATAGCGACGAAATTAAAATCCTATATAGAGCTGTCAGTGTATCTTATTTTATGCACAATTTTTTTGTTGCTGGTATTGCAAGCGAACCTTTATAGTTGACGAAGAGAAATATAATATATCAATAAAAAATCTCGGAACTAAATATCAGATTGTTTGCTTATTATGCCAAATGGTGTCATTGTCAGCGGCAACAAAGAAGATAATTGTAATTCCAATATTGCGATAGTTATATTGGATAAATACTTCTAATAAACTTATATGCTCCTATCACTCAAATGTAGAACGTACAATGTATATAAGCCTAACCAGGGAAGTATTCCGATATATTTTTATATTTAGATATATAATCCATTGGCTCAGAATTGTGATATCAAAAAAGGCCTTAAAATAATTATTTTCAATCTATAAATCTATCTATCAATCTATCTATCTATTTACCTATATTTCTATCTTTTCAACTATCCATCCATCTATCTATCTCATATAATTAATACGTCTATCTATCGATTTTTATTTATCAAGCTACTTGACTTATAAAATGACAACACATATCTATCTTTCTGTCTACTAATGCGTTTTGCTTTTTTTTTTTTTATCCACATTTTGTAGCTGCCAAGAAATAAAGAAGGAAAAGCTTACAGATTCTAACGAACACTATGGTCTAAAAATGTTAATGCTGACTCTGTGACTTCGCATTTTTAGATAATAATTCTTAGCTGGATTTAATGAAAATCTCAGGACAATAAATTATTTTTTAGCATTTGGTTTTATTGCTTATTTTTGTTCTTGTGAGTTACACTATGATTAATCATTTCTTTTATCACTAAAACTTTCTTTCCCCATTTTTTATTTGCTTTGCGTTAACAAGATTAGCGAATAATTTTACAGCCAAGTCGGTTGTCTGCCCTATAGGAATAAAAAAAAAAATTAATCAATAGTTATGATGCAATGTCTTCCAGAATAAAACAAACTTAGATATTTTTGTTTGGAATGCAGAACATAGATAAATAAAGGTTGGGATAGGAATAGAAAGATAGATAGATAAATGTATAAATGTGTTGAGTAATTGATTGATTGATTAACAGAGGAAAGAGACAGATAAAGAGACAAACAGACAGATAGAGAGATAGAGAAAGATAGGAGGAGGGAGACAAGTAAAACCACAGAATGATTGAGATTAAGGGAGTATGGCAAATAATATATATATATATGTATATATATATATATATATATATATATATATATATTATACATATATACACACACACTCACACACACTCAGAAAGCAAACAAAAGAGGAAAAGATAGAGATCAAGACGGACAGAAAGAAGCAACGCAACAGAGAAAATGCTAAAATACTGAAAAAGAGGCAAAGATAAATGAGCAAGGAGATTAAAAATTAAAAAAAAAAGCAGCGGTAAAAGGGCCAAATAAAATTTACAGAATCAAGTGGGGAACGAACATTTTGCCCAAGGAAAAGTTCGTGGAAAAATAACACTAAAAACTGCAAGGGAGATATTTAAGAGTATAGGAGGGAAAGCAAGGAGAGGGCGTGGATCGATAGAGTAGGAAAAAACTAAAGATAAGAGTAGTAAAAGTTGGGGTGAGGGGGGGGGGGGGGTGGCTTGGGAGTATGTTGATGTTGGGATGTGGGTTGGGGGAGGGAATCAGTTGCTGAGGTTGTCGCTGGCTGTCTCCTGTCTACCCGACTCAGGAGTGGTGAGTCATCGCCCAGTCCCAACACACGCACGCTCACAGCACCACTCACCCATTAGATTGCAGGGGACTAGATCACTCACCCCAACCTTTCCTGTATCGATCTCTGTTCAGAGTGAGAGGGCCTGGGTCTAGCCTAGCCACGCACAGCAAAGAGCTACAGTACTAATCTAGATCTGGTCTAGGTTGTCTCGCGGCTGCAGCTTTTTTTTTATAGTAACAATATATGCCGGAAACTACAAGTTTTTACCATTACATTGTCTTATATTCTGTTTATGTAGAGGCTATGCCTGTAGTGTATGGTAACAAACTCTCAAACTATTCCAAAAGCTATTGCCATCTCTGTCACATTTTGAAATTAATTCACTTCATATCTATTCCAGTCATTCCTAGTTAAGTACATACTAAAAATAATTTTGTCTTTTTTTTAGACGTCCTCCGTTTTAAATGTTGATTACTTAGGTTCTTTGGGCCACTGCTTGGTTGAATCATAAGCAAAATTCAATGTCTTAAATATATTGTTTTTCTGCATATTTCTTCAGATTTTTTTCTGAAATCAAAACAAATTCTTGCTCGATTTCTACCTGTGTATTATTGGCGTGCAAAACGCGCTACTAAAAAGTTAGCATTGGAAGAAATATACTTCCTTGCAAATAATATATCTTAATCTGTTCCTCTGATAATTTTGACAAATTGTTGTTTATTTATTACTATATTTTCCTCTGCTTGTCTCTATTTCCCTTCCAATCTTTCTTTCTGCATGCAATTTTTACATTTTCCGTCAGTTTTTCATAATACTCGGCTGGGCTAATACTGTGCACACAAACAATGTCCTGACCACTTTAAGCATCCTTTTCCACTGAGATGCGTCTCTTCTGTTCATCAGGCGCAAACAAGCTCACACAGACATATTTTTCCTTCACTTCCGGCTTACCAATGCCTGAAATTTATATAAGTGCTAAATTATAATCCATCATAAAAATAAGCTGACCATCTCCTTCAGCTTTCTTTACTCTCCTGCCCATCTCGCTTCTGCTATATTATTATTTATTTATCTGAATGTGCGTCTTTTGCTCGTTTCTGTATGCCCTCTTTTTTTCTTCCAGTCTCCTCCATTACACCACATTTCGGATTATCGGAAAACCATCCACATTGGAGAAAAAATGTGAGCCTGTCTATGTTTCTTCTGCCCTCGAAACGTATCCATGATCATAATCAATCCTTCATTCCCTCACCTCCCCTCACCCCCCCCCTCTTCTTTTCTCTTCCCTTCTATTAATTTTCTCACCCTTTCATGCAAGCATTTTGGATTTACATCCACCCCTCGCCCCCCCCCCTCTCCCCTTTTTCCCTCTACCCCGTGCATCCTTATCTCTCTTCTACCCCCTCCCCCCTTTTTAAGTTTTTTTGGGTCGGTCTGAGACTCGTCCAGCTTCTATATTCCCAAGTTCTCTCCTTCACTATCACATCTTTCCAGCCGCACTGTCACCCATTCTGGCCCTCAGGAGTTACGTGACATCCTCCTCTCGATTTATCCTAGCGTCCTCATACCTTTCTCCCCTCCCTGTGCCCTTTGTCCTGCAGGCTATCACTCTTATAACCCAAATTCTTGTCGATAAATCCTCTTCTCTTCCTCCTTTTACATTTTCACATCTTGAACCTTCCTTCCCGTTTAAGACATAATTCCGTCACAAACAGTACAAATTCCAGGTTTATTTTTTAATGAGACCAGGAAGTTAATCATTATCCCTTTCCTCAAGCCGCACGCTCTATGTGAACTAAACTGGCTACATTTTCATCCTTTTTATTTTTTATAAGTAAAAACATTGTCGCTGGGTCGTAATTTCAAGCAATCATCATTATCATTTCCACATTTATGCTCTCTGTCTTTCTGTCTGTCTGTCAGTCTGCCTCTCTCTCTCTCTCTCTCTCTCTCTCTCTCTCTCTCTCTCTCTCTCTCTCTCTCTCTCTCTCTCTCTCTCTGTGACCCATCATACCTTAGTGTGATATTCATCAGAGTATAATTATGACGGTGCCATTTTTCACATTATTTTTATGAACGTATATTTCCAGTACTCATTTCCCTAACAAATCAATCGTGTTGCCTGCCGTGGTCTAACAACAAAAAATACCCATGGTCTCTGCGCGCGTTGTGTTCGCGTGTGCGTGGAGGCCGTGAGTGTGGCACAGTGTACTCAACGTGTTGCCGGCACTAGGACTAGGCAGCGGGCTTCCTTCAGTCTAGACCCTAGCAGGGCAACAGTGTCAATGTCTTTTTGTGGAATCTTCATTCTCTGTTTCATAGAAATTTAGTGTCACTCATGAAGCTTTGCATCACTTTCTCTAGGTTTTGAATATAACTGGAGTAAATTTGTGATGTGAAACAATGTGCAGTGCCTTCTAAATTGGTGAGTATAGTAATAATGTTAAAATAAAAGGGGAGATAAGGAAGCTCATTGTTTATTTTAACTCTTGGAGCGATTAGAGCTGATAAAGTTCTTGTAATAGCAGTTACCTGTAGAATTTTTTAGTTGTAGTAGTAGCAGCAGCAGCAGCAGCGGCAGAAGTAGTAGTAGTAGTAGTAGTAGTAGTAGTAGTAGTAGTAGTAGTAGTAGTAGTAGTAGTAGTAGTAGTAGTAGTAGTAGTAGTAGTAGTAGTAGTAGTAGTAGTAGTAGTAGTAGTAGTAGTAGTAGTAGTAGTAGTAGTAGTAGTAGTAAAAAAAAAAGCAGCAGTAGTAGTAGCAGTGTTTGATGTTGTAATAATAAGTTACAATTGCCTTTCAGTTAAACAAACTTAGAATTTTAAAGGGTGCGATGAAGATTGTATTGGCTATGTATGAAAACATCATTTTATTGCTCCAAGCAATTCTTTAATATAGCATGTCCCAAGGCTGCTATTTTAAAATTTTGATATATCTGTCTTTGCTAACAATTGAAACAGTTTTATATCAATACAAATCAGTGGAAAATGAGATTAGGAGATCGCGCTTTAATCGTGTTGACACATAGATGTTATAGCCATAAATTTGCTGTTTAACATACCGCTTCCCGAGCAGTCGTAAACGAATGAGCTGTCACACCAAATTGAAGCCTGTTTATATGATACCGTCGATCAATTTTATAATATCTGAATAAACCATTGTGCTCATCATAAAATTATATTTTTCGCGAAGAGACAGTAATGGATTTTATCGGCATGAGGGTTTCCTCATAATTTTATTTGATACTCTCGAACCCAAGCTAATAATTTTTTTTCCAACAACTGAAGACTGATATTTCATTTTCTCTCCCAAAACTTTACATCTCGTAAGTCACACCTCGCCAAAGAGGCCGTTTTATAAAACTGGTGTTCAGCTTTCTGTTTTTTAAATTTTTGTTGTTCCTCTGTATGTCTAATTCTAGGCCTGCCTTTCATATATAACATTGCTTTACTCAAATATTTTTCATGTTTTTTACAAAGAAACATGTCAGTTTTCTTAGACGTGAACTGCATCCACCATCAACCGTTCCTCAATGTCCTGCTCTTTGTTTTATTTTTTTTTAACCGAAATTCATCTTCGTCATTTTCCTCCTCTCCTTCGCAAAAATAATGATAAAATCAAGTAAGCTAGATCAACCAAAGATCAAGATTTTAAAATTACTTTTTACCCTCCTTTAGCTTTTTCATAAATCTCACGTCTTCTTTGAGTTAGTCATTTCTTCCTATTTGCGTTTGTTCTGCTCATTTTGCTCCTATTTTGTACATATTGTTAATTTTTGTTATTGTGCTTGTCAAGTGTTACTGCTGCTGCTGTTTTTGGTGGTGGGGCCGTTTATTGTGTTTGTTGCTTTTGCTGTTGTTGTTTTTTTTTCTTCACCTTTTTTCTCATATATTAATTCTCAATATTCTCTTCTTCTTATTTCTCCTTCCAGCTTCGTTCTGCTACTGCCGCTGCTGTTTGTTTAAAGCCTTATCCTTTTTAAAAACTCCTTCTTTCCATCCTATGCTTTTCCATTATTTTGTTTATCCTTTATAAGTATTAGTCCTGTTTATCATCGAATTCTTGTGCATTCTTCATGTTTTACAGGAAAGATTGCTTCAATACAATGTTTGCAATTAGCAACATGGTCTTAGCAAATAAAAAGGTCATCCCACATCTAATCCACGGAGACAAAAGGAGAAAGATCACTTTTTCCCTGCACATGAGCAAATATGAAAGCCATGACTGCAGTGGGCTAAACGTTGGTGCAATACTTCAACTTCCAAAATTCATCCATGCAAATGTAGATGTCAACATGTTTCGAATGACAATTTACATAACCAAATTTCACAAAAAAGATTACTCTAAACAAAGACATAGATAAAACTGATGCTGTAACTAAATTATGATGATGTATTGTAATTGCGCATGAATAATGAACCATTAGGCACCGTGCCAGGTCGAGACAAATAAAATAGAGTGCTCGACCAAATCAATAGTATTATAAGTTAAATCAAGAATAACAACAAATGTTATTGCTTCAGCGTTCTGTAAATGCTTAATTTACCACTGCCTACAACTAATACTATTGCTGCTAATATTACTTTTACTACTACTACTACTACTACTACTACTACTACTACTACTACTACTACTACTACTACTACTACTACTACTACTACTACTACTACCACTACCACTACCACTACCACTACCACTACCACTACCACTACCACTACCACTACCACTACCACTACCACTACCACTACCACTACCACTACTACAATAAATCCCAAAGGAAAAACAGCGTCAATTAAGAAAGCTGCTATCAATTATGAGCTGCTACAAGAAGAATACAACGTATTATCTCTTTGTCTTTGCAAATCCTTCCAAAGTTTCAAACTTATAATTAATCTAATCAATTATTTTAGTGTGAATACGAATCTTCTTTTAATACTCTATAAACCATGAAAAAAAAACAAAAACGTGTTAAACTAGTCCAACTGTCATCTGTCGAGCAGCAGCGTTTTTTTTTTTGTTGTTTTTTTGTTTTTTTTTAAGTGTCATTCTCTTATCGATAAGGGCAGGCCTGCTGTTTTTCACAAAAAAAAAAAAAAAAATGGAGTGCACTTGAACTGCTCGCCTGCGCGGTATGGTATCGATCAATGTGTACCCAGCTCGACTCACTCTCAAACGAAACAAACCTGTTAGTGGATGAATGAGTAACACACACGATCCACTGGAACATTACCCTTTGTATCACTTGTTCATTTATCCATATACCATTGCATACAGTCAGACCAGGTCTGGCATGAGTCATGGGCTGTGACCCATGCACCAGGTGTCACCCCGCTCACCTCAATAGTCCGGCACCTGAAATGTCGATTTTCTATAATGATCCTGTATAGTGACACCGCAGGCTTTGCGGATTGATGGAACGAGGTAGGCTTTGCTCTTATTTTATTTATGATCAGCCTAGAGGATATGTTTGGACGTTGTGTGTGTTTTTTTTTTATTTTTTATTTAAGAGTTTCAATCAGAGTCAGTATGTATAACTATAAAGCCAAACATTTATCAAATGTAAAATGCACATTTTAATTAAGCTCAAACAAAGTGTCAATACCAGTGTGAATAATATATTTTTCAAAAAACTTTGCTACAGAAGACGTATGGTTATGAAAAAAATTGAAGCAGTCCATTCAGTACTTTAATGTCGAGCAGTATAAATGGCGTTTTTTATCATGTAAAGAGTTATGTCAACATTTTCACGCATTAACTGTAACAATAAGTCAGTTTGACGGTAACAATTTTCAATCATATGAAACGCTTATACATGACAAATAAAATTAAACTGTTTAAATACTTCAACGCTTAGTTTAAAGAAATGGGCTCACAGCTGTTTCACTGTGTGGTTTGCAGAACTGAAAAAAGTTTGTATGGTGTAAAAAAAAAGAAAAAAAAAAAGAATCTCAAATATGGTCAGTCTATATTATGAAATTCAAACACTCAGAGATAAAGAAAATGAGAACGTAACCGTCGAAGAGCTAAAAGGTCTAGTTCTTCTCATACTCTTCCCCGCCTTCTTCTTTCTACCATGATGTATTAGCTTACATTATTTGAATTCATTATTTTTTCATTTTGTCGTATACAAAATGCCAAAATTCAATGTTTGAACCGCCGTCGTGACAATGTTGTTATACTAATATTTAAAAGGCCTTGTTAAAAGTTCTTTGAGTCAGGATACTGAAACCATGTTCCATAAAGCTTTATGAATGGTAGAATACCTATTTTATATTAGCAGTTATGTATTAAATCAATTACTATATATTGCAATTTTCTTACGCATGTCCATGATTGTTTTTAAAGTTGAAAACAAAAATTATTCCGTAATTGAGAAAGAAGAGTACGGAAAACACTAAGGCCATAAGCCAAAACAAATGAAATGAAAATAAATGAAATGTTTTTAGATCATAACCTCTCAGCCATAGCTGTAATACCCACACACACATGGACAACAGGTATAAAAACCCATGATCAAACTTATACTCTTCGAACCATAATGCACTGTGATAGAGAAATTTGTTTTGTCATTCAGAACTAATCGTATTTGATAATTTGATTAAGGCAGTTGATGTATGCTGATTGTGAATCCTTGAAAAAATTCAAGAGAAAATATTTTCACGGTAGACAGTTTAATTCTAGTTATTGGATGAATTTCACAGACACTTAGCTTTTGCAATATAACAGAAAGCCTTTTTTACCTTTATGTATATATCCCAAAGTTGCCAGTGCATAACCCATCAAAACCAGATCCTTAACAATTTTGGAGAAGTTTAGAAAACTTGCGACTAGGAAACAATCTCATGGGCTTTGTGTAAACCCATTCGATTATTCATTTTTATTGGTCACTCGGTTAAGTTTTGCGAATTATTAAAGGAACATGTAGAACAATGAACGAATTTTGATTTTAATCTCATTTTTATGTTGGAAGAAAAAAAAGATATCTAATAAAAGGAGAAAAATAAGGGAAAAAAATTACTGTGATGTCAACACACTATGGGCCGTTCTAAACGTTTTTTTTTTTTCTTTATTCTTCGCTTTTTTATGTCCTACATTCATCGCGTTGATAGGTAACTCATGATGTTTTTGTTATCTAATTTTTGAAATAGTTTGAGTTAAACTAAACGGCAAGCCAGGGAGGCATTGAGAGAGGACCTTTAAACATTGGGAGAGAGAGAAAACCGAAAGAGAGAGAGAGAGAGAGAGAGAGAGAGAGAGAGAGAGAGAGAGAGAGAGAGAGAGAGAGAGAGAGAGAGAGAGAGAGAGGGGGGGGGGGGGAAAGCTTTTCCTTCACAATGGTGTATGCTTCTTCACTTTATGTTCATTTTTAAACAGAAAATCTGCGTGTGAGTTACTTTGTGTATTAATTTTATACTTCCAAACACTGTAATCCATCCTACATGTCTTGCTCTTTGTTAACTTTTGTCGATTTTTACCTCCTTTATAGCTTTCCTTTTCTTCCCTGAGTCTTCCTTTTTTATAAGTATATTCTTTAATTTTTAAATTTCAGTCTTTCTTTGTCGATGATTCACAAAAGGATATAACGGACAGATTGTCTCCATATCAGTGACCACCCACGCCTTACCACAGCTGAGATTACCGTCCATTAATGATGAACTTCATAGAAAGCAATACTATCAAATATCGCTATTCTATCTTTGTCTCTCGAGCAGTTTAAATATTCATTTTGACCTTCTGTGATTGGCTTCTCTCAAAGCTGCCAGGAATTTAATATTGTATGTTGTATTAATCTTGATTTAATTTTCTTCTTTTACTTTTTCCTTCTATGTCATAGTCTTCTTTTGTAACAATGTCATTTCAACCTTTCGCGATATCTTTATGTCGGCGCTCATTGTTCCTCTCTCTCTCTCTCTCTCTCTCTCTCTCTCTCTCTCTCTCTCTCTCTCTCTCTCTCTCTCTCTCTCTCTCTCTCTCTCTCTCTCTCTTTCATTTATCTCTCCGTCTCTTTTTTAATATCTCTCAGTTCTCTCTCTGTGCCACACACGCATCTACTCACACATTCTCTGCGTGTCTTTATTTAATTTTTTATACCAGTCCTTTTTCAACATTCCTCATCACGGTGCAGCAAAACCAAGCAGCCGCAGGATGGATTGTTACATGCTTTTTGGCTTATTGATTCAAGAGTAGGCCTGGTCCTTAGGGGTTTTAGCAGTCACTGGTCCTTGGCCTGTGGGATATTGTATGGCATACAGGAGTATAAATGTGTTTCCTGTTCCGCGCCCCTGGCTCGTCACTGGCATATATTTTATAGAAGTAATAACCAGGTACACAACGCTCATTCCAAGAGCTGTTCTGGTTTGTACGTAAATTTACAGTTGGGTTTTGTACATAAACTTATCATGTATATTTTGTTTTTTGTTGGCGTATAACCCGTGCTGCCTTGGAAGCTGCAAAAATGCTGCATTTGTGCGACGTTGGTGTTTCGAGGTTTTAGATAATATTAAATGAAGTTTTCCTCCATTGTCTAAACTAAAGCATGCTTTCAACATTAAACAGGCCTATGTTTTTCAATCTGTCCGCATGAAAAAAGGAGTGCTTAAAATGTTGCCGATGTTTATTGTAATTCACCCCAACTGCAAAGCCAAAACAGTGAACGCGGTAAGATGTGTAGCATGAGCTGGATTTTTGGAACAGTCTACTCAAGTCTTTTCTTTCCACAATCGAGAAAGACAGATGTTGACCTTTTGGTATCTGTTTGTCACTTAATTATGGTAGTCGCTTGCTCGAAATTGAGATTTATAAACTTATTATCGTTGAAAATATTAAATTACCACTCAAATGTTCACTAAGTTTTCAGCACGGTGAGGACAAGACACAATATAGTCTTATACAAAGTTTCTATGATGAAATTACTAAGTATAATGATAACTATAGAGAGAAGACGATACGGCCATCAAAAGTGTTCCAGTGTTTTGTATCATTAAAGCAAACACTAGCAGTCATCAAAGCTATGTTTTCTTTTAAAAATTTCACAAATTTCCGCTTCCTGAACAAAATTTGTTTATGCTTTAGAAACGTAATTATCTTCAATCCATTAGCTGTTTCTGTTATGAACTCTCTCTCTCTCTCTCTCTCTCTCTCTCTCTCTCTCTCTCTCTCTCTCTCTCTCTCTCTCTCTCTCTCTCTCTCTCTCTCTCTCTCTCTCTCTCTCTCTGAATCTCTGTTTCTCTCTCCCTCACTTTCACTTTGTCTCTCCTTCTTTCTCTCCCTGTCTCTCTCTTCTTCTCAAAATCTTTACAAATGTCAGATATTTGAAATCTTAGAAAACAGTATTTATATCTACTTCTTTCCAATCTTTTGGCAAAAAAAAAATGATACACAAATTTGATCATTTTTTTTAACTGAGCTTTCGATCTAACTTGCAATTATTCAGAATCATTTTGAAAATTGAAAAAAAAAAAAGAATCCTAATTTGCATAATGCCCTTTGTTTTTCGAAAATTATGTGTAAATATTCTTGTAAAACGATTTGACTTTGTAATTATCAATCTTGGATGTAAGCGCGATCTCATTGTTGGTACAGTGGTGGAAATTTTTTTCCTTACTACTTTTTTAACAAAGAGCTAAGCAAAGCAAGAGCGAAAAAAGTCCCACACGTAATGGGGAACTCCCTGGACTTGTGAGACAAGGATGAATATCGGAATAATTCGATCTTGTAAGTGTATTCGAGTTAGCGCTCTATGGAAATACACAAGAAATTGTCGTGTTTTTTGACAATGCTAACTAGAGATAGTAGTACCTTTGTGATTACAAGTAAAATTTTAGGATGAGGCTGAAGTGGTTTAAAAAATCGCAAGAGGTGGAGATCACCTAAAGTATCGATACAGCATTGTCCAAACAGTAGTTCTCAGTGTCGATACATTAAATTTATTTCATTACATAAATAATAAATGGATCCCTTTGAAATTTCGAAATACCCTGACATAATGGTTTGGGCTTTATAAAACTTTTGAAATTTTGATGATAGGATTGCATTTAAAACCACATATGTTATCCAACCTTTATTTCTATGTCATATTAGAGATAAATTTCAAGGAAGACGTGTCTACGTTTAGCCCGCACAAATATGTTTCGATTAGGTCCATAAGTTCATACTCTAGTCACACCCGTATAAAAGAGAATGGCCATCTTTCACCGCCCTTCGGCGCGTATTACGTATATTTGATTGTCATGCAAATCTTACTTGCGATTTTACACTACTGTGAATGATTGATTTTAAATATTTTTTTTATTTATTGATTCATTCACTTATTGTTAATTACATTAAAACCTTTGAATGGTTTAGTGGGTAAAAAAAAAAAAATTAAGGACGGGCGCCAATCTTGCCAAATTCTAGGGAAATGCGACAAAAGATTTTTTACTGACCTCATAGATTGAGGTGTAAAGCATTTCGTCCTAAAATAGATATGAACCGCAATAGTAAATCCAGCGTTTAAAAGTAATTAAGATAAAAAGTTCAGACTATCTGCCTTTTTTTAAAACTAAGAACCTGGCTTAAGCCTCACGCAATCATAAAATAGGGAATAAGATAAATGTCTAAGGTCGATAAATTAATCATCAGGTCATCACATAGAAACTTATCCTCTTATTCAACAGGAATATTTCTACTAAAACTTTATACCTTTTTCCATCTCTCATTCTCTCTCTTTCTCTTTCTCATAATCTGTTCACATTCTTTTCTCAATCTATTAATCTATTCATTTTTTTTTCTATCTATCTAGTTTCTCATTATCAATATGAGGAGTCTGAAAAGTAACATTTTTACTCAAGCTGTGTTGTAAAAAGGTTCTTCAGATAGGCTTAGTAATGACAATAATGAGCAGAAAGATATTATGTCAAGTGCTCGGAAATGGATTCACTCCTGTTACATTTTATTTTGTCAGAAGACATTTTTGTGAAGATTTGTCAGTTTAAATGATTTACTATTTTCTTTTTAAAACATCTTAAGTGGTATAGGACTGAAGGAAATAATTATTATGAAGGAAAAGTAAAGACGTTTAAAGAACAAGGCGATAGGTTTAAAGAGGAAAAGGTAGGAAGACAGCAGTAAAGTTTAATATTAGTTAAGGAAAAAAGGATGGGGGGAAGGGGGGAGGGGGGGGGGCGGCATTGCTCACGCGCAGTGACACCAGTAATGAAGTAGATCAGAGGAAAAGACCAAGAGTTCATGCAACTTGATTTCGAGACTGAAGATCTTGAATGCAAATCGTATGGCAAGAGTTGTGATGAGCTCACATACTGCGCCAGATAAATGCATCTTTGTCACCAAGCTGTATGCGTCACCCAAATGATTTGTTCTGACACTCGGAAAGAAACTTCGGGGGAAAATAATTGCTCGTTTTGTATCTTCGATTTCCCCGTCATGAAAACCCTACCACCCCTTCATGTTTCATCTATCTAATCGGTTTGAACGAACTTAACGACTTGTAAATTAAACCTGTACTCAATAAGGTTATGGCTGAGTTATTCATAAAAGTAGTCGTTTGTGCATAAAAACCCTACAGCTGCTGGCGACCTTTTTCAACTCTTCCCCTGAAGTTTATTTTGTCCACCACCACCGATGACAGCGGGACAGCATTATTTAAAGAGCTGGCTCTCTCTCTCTCTCTCTCTCTCTCTCTCTCTCTCTCTCTCTCTCTCTCTCTCTCTCTCTCTCTCTCTCCCTCTCTCTCGATCCACCGGAGCAGATTTTCTTGTTCCTGTGACTTCACATATTGCTTGTCGCTTTCAGTTGGATGAGTCCGATTTGAAAAAAAGGACTATTAATCGTGACTCAGAAGACCGATGTATAGCACGTGCCCACACAAAAGGTCTTAGCCGATCCGTGAGCCATGACTGTGTAATACCTGTTATGTTGAAATGTACACCTGCTCTTCATGTTTTCACTATCTATCATGATTGTGATAGAGCCAAGAACCTTTTTTTTTTTTTAATATCCTTATTTGTTGAACATAAGAGGAAGACGTAGGCTACAGGTGTTCAGAAAGACTACGAATGACAGAAAAGTGCAATCCGCTAAGGAAATACTCGTTTTACATAAAAGAGAATTTTATGTAGTCTAGGGAAACATGCTACATATTAAACTGAGAGTTAAAAAACAAACAAACAAAAACAAGCGTTTAAACGACTTTTCCTACAAAGTTAACCTCTCTCTCTCTCCCTCTCTCTCTTCTCTTCTTTCTCTCCCCTCCTATTTCTCACCATCCCTCTTCTCTTTCATCCCTCTTTCCCTCTGGCCATTCATCCCTGGCTTTTTTCTATTTGCATTCCTTTCATGTGATCCTATATTTTGTCTGCCTGCTTTTTCACAGCACGTAATTAACATTTCAACACGGGTTAGTGTTTATCTTAAGTTTAAATCTTCCTAATAGCCTACACAAAGTTATTAAGACAAAAAAAAAGTCCTTTTTTATTCCACTTATAAATTTCTTACTTTCCATCGAGTTTTATTCTTAAACGATGGTGACGGTCGCAAAACTATCCAAAGAACTTTTGTTTTGTCCAATTATTTATATGTCTCCCGTATCCTATTTCGCTCTTCCTGTCTTTTCGTCTCCCAACCTTGATTTCAATTTGCTTCTGTTTATCTTCCTTCTGTCTGTCTGTCTATCTCTGTCTCTGTCTCTCTGTCTCTGTCTCTGTCTCTCTGTCTCTCTGTCTCTCTCTGTCTCTCTCTCTTTCTCTCTCTCTCTCTCTCTCTCTCTCTCTCTCTCTCTCTCTATCAATGGATCTATTCCAGCCTATCAGATTCTACTCATGACCAAATAAATTGCAATTATCATTGTGACGATTGGTTAAAATATGTTAATCAAACAGGATAGAATATAAAAAAAATAGTGTGCAAATAAACCCACTTGCCTTTTTTTAAATCCACTATACCAACAAAGGTTTTTATATTAATAATAATATTTGAAACAATCAATAAATAAAAAAATGACTAACAATAACAGCAAAACAAGAAGAAGAACAAAAACAACATCAATTAAAAAAAAAATTAAAATTATTTTAATAATAATAATAATAATAGTAATGATGATAATAATAATGATAATAATAATGATAATAACAATAATAATAATAATAATAGTAATAATAATAATAATAATAATAATAATAATAATAATAATAATAATAATAATAATAATAATAATAATAATAATAATAATAATAATAAAAATAATAATAATAATAATAATGGAGCTAGGCAAAAAATGATAATCCTCATACCCAGCATTTCTAGAACACCAAGTGACGTCAAAATTGACATAATGTTTAACTTGCCCTGCAGATTGTAAATGTTTTTTCACCAAAATAGTAAGAAAAAGGTGAATGTGCGAAGTAGTTCCGTTAAGAACAGCTGGGCAGAGATGGCAGGAACTGAAAGTACACCTTCAATGTAGGCGTCGGCAGTTCTTAAACCGACTGGAATAGATCTGCAGGCCATAAAGTCAAATCTAAGTAAAGAATCAGGAAAAGTCATTTGGACATAGATTCTAGATATAACATTTACAGCATAGGATTTAAATCAGAAGGATCTTGGTTAAGATTTTAGTTTTAGCTTTAGAATTTCAATATCTAGATTTAAGGTCTAGATCTAGAGTCTATGAATAGAATTAAGAATATATTTATCCAGATTCTATGTAAAATAGATAGGTGGAGCGTATAACTATCTGGATAAAAGGATAGATATCAGACCATTAATAAGCCTATTTAATACACACATGCACCCCAGCCCCCACATTTATGTATATATATATATATATATATATATATATATATATATATATATATATATATATAAAATAGTGAGAGAGAGAGAGAGAGACAGACAGACAGACAGACAGACAGACAGACAGACAGACAGATAGACACACAGACAGACAGACAGCCAGACAGACAGACAGAGATAAACGATGTAGATACAGGACATGAATTTAACATTTGCAGACAGACAATTTACTTTCGAGGATATATTTCGCGTTAATTAATTATCAGGTTTTCACTATGTTTAACATCGAAAGATATCCCTGTGTCCATTATGATATGAAAAGTATCTCTTCGTACGTTTTATAACTTATTCTCAATCTTTACCCTGCCTATATAATTCATCTATTCAATCTTCTAGATCTAACATTAGATCGATCGGTATTGTGGGTTGGCAAATAAAAGCAAAATAATCCATCATATTGATGAGACAGACCTTCAAAAAGGATACGTTTTATGAGTGTAATGTTAAAGGAAAGAGCTTTATACCGAACATAATAATAATTAGCGACAGCTGAAAATATTCATAAATGTTACGTTCACTGAAGATTTGATCGAGGGTATAATCTCAGTCCGGCTAGATTAACTTGCGGTCTGAACCAACTTTGAGTATTGATTGTCGTCGTCTAATTGGGGTTGATCCATGACATTTTCAACTTCAGGTTCGAAACTGCATTGATCCATACTTTACCCGTAGCTTGGAGGAGCTGCCTTAGAGCACATTCCTAGCTTATTTGCTATTGTTTTAAATTTTTTTTTTTTTTTAATGAATTTGGCGCTGTCTCTGTCAACCTGTTACTTTTACTTTCTTTTTTGTATGTTATTTCACTTCTTTTCTTTATCCTCTTCACTAAAAATAATATTTCCAAAAATATTTGCTTGGTATTTTTATCAGTTACATTATAAAAATTTCTCTATCTATGGATTAGCGTTCTCAGCTTTTCTCCAACTTGGAGTAGAAAAGACGTCAGCTATCTTCCTATCTTTCAATTTTTCTGTCTCTCTATCAAAGTATCTTTCAAACTTTCAAAATATCTTTTCGCCTGTGCGCCAGTTTGTTTAATATCTGTCTCTGTCTCTGTCTCTCTCTCTGTCTCTGTCTGTCTGTCTGTCTGTCTGTCTCTCTCTCTGTCTCTCTCTGTCTCTCTGTCTCTGTCTCTGTCTCTGTCTCTCTCTCTCTCTCTCTCTCTCTATTTATATACATATAAGACAAGTAGACAAGTATGCGAATATCTCATGATTGCCAAACTGACAATAAACTCCTTAGTCATTTTTAGCTTCCAAAAAATTATATATCCTAATTTGTCTTGCTTCACGTTTGTGTTGATGTAAAGGCTTTTTGAGTAATTTTTTTCTGGTGGTTCTAAGATTGTCTCCTTCCTAAAAAGAGTGAATATTTACATAAAATAAAGTCATCTTGTCCTAATCTTAAGTCGCAGAGATCATCTCACTTGTTTCTCAATATTTTATTCCATCTTTTGATTCATAGTTTTTAAGCTTTTCAGTGTGTGTGTTTAGTCACGCAGTTGACGTTTGAAGTTGTATGTTTTTATCATGCTAAATGTCCTTTCAAAAATAATTTTCTCTTGTATTATACATAAAACCACGGGCACAAAAAGAGAAGGGAAATAGAGCAAGCTATATTTTGAACTCATAATCATCCAAGTTAAACTGGTTTGAGGGGTTAGAAAGGTCCGTTTTGTTTGGTTTTTTTTTTTGGTGTTTGCTTTTCGCATGTCCACCACACCAGCTCTCCAGCGCCCGTAGTAGAACTGGTTGTGTTACGCGTACATGAAATGCCGACGTAGAGACTAAAGAAGTTCATATAATCAGCTGCGGTGGAACTACAGACTTGAACAATAAGTTTTTTTCAGGAATTCCTGAGATGCCAAGAGACTTTTTTTTTTTTTTTTTACTGAAAAAGCAACCTGCAAATTAACTTGACGTTGTCTCGAAGTGATTTATTGTGGATTGTATTCTTGGACATGTAGGTCCCATAATAGGGAAGATCAACTTCCAAAAACTGTTCACCTATGTCGAGTAATGCTGCAAACTCCATGATAAAATGCATTGGTCGCTGACCCGCCCTTGGCTCCAGATAGCGATGGAAAAATTCGTTGATGGATCAAATATCAAGGTAAAGATTCGTGGCAGTCGATTCAATATGGGTTCACTCTGAAAGAAAAAAAAAACACTGCGAAATCAATGGCATATCTTCGGAAGTGAGAAAAATGAAGACAAACAACACTCTCAAACTCCTCCATAAAATGTTTTTCCTCAGAAATTTGTTATGCAGCTGTCATAACCCTAAAAATGGGTTGGAGTGATTGGAACATATAAAGAATTTCACCCGCATGGGGCCTACAAGACTGCCCAAACAAGTGGGTTAGCGTTTTCGCAGTGTCAGTAAGTTTCTAGGCAGCCGATTCACCATGGATAATATATATATATATATATATATATATATATATATATATATATATATATTCTTACTGCGCCAGGTCTCAGTGCAACACTAGGAACACATTAAGGCGTTTCACACCGGTTTCATTCAGTTATTGAGACATTCGACCGTGTGCGCAGAAGAAGAATCTCTCTACTCGGTTGAAACCTTGGTGACCTTCTATCTCTGATACTTTTTTCTTAAAGGTATCGCTACTCATACTCAGATAATCCTTCAAGAAAACTATGAAGCAAACGACAACTGTGTTGCAACTTCTGCCCATAGATTTATATAGAAAACTTCGACGTTTCTCGCCTATTGGAAAAACAAGAGTCAATTCTCGTCAAACGCAAGTTATTCGCACTCTATGCAGTGCTCTTTACCCTATATTGATTGAAGACTTCAAAGAATGACTAATGTCTTTGATTGCGCCAGCATAAATGTAGAGACTCAATTCATGTCAAACTACCTTTGCTTTACTATTTCCACTCAGCAAAGTCAGGACATCGAGATGAAAGGATGAATGAGAAGTACTTTGACTATCATGTCCAAATTGACTAAGTAAGCATTGAAACACATATCACACACAACTCAAATTTGAATAAGTCCAATGTATGTTTATCCAAAACTTAACTCTTTGAAAGAAAATCATAGATGACTTACATGCTTTTATTACAAATCTATCACATTATTACTGGTACATTCTGACCATCGAGACTCAGTAGCAGGAGCACAACTATGATCTCAATCCAGACCAAGTGTTTGATCATGCGGTTTTATATTATCACCTTGACATGCAATCCTTGAGAGAGTTCGATCGTCTGAGACAGAGGAGAAAGCTTTATTCCCACTGTTACGCTCTTTAGATGGCCGAACCTGGCAATCGGCGAGTGGGATGCACATATCTCGCCTGCAGTGGTTCATGCAATAGAGCCATGAAAGTCTGCGACAATAGCATTACAGAGGGGATAAAACGTTGGATGGTCGGTGCTGCTGACAAACTGCCCGCGTGTGAGATGTGCTGAACAATGTTTCGTTCCATTACTTTATGTGGCCATTTGCTCTTTGATTTCTCTAATAGTCAAAGCACTGTTGAAGTGTATAATCCAGCGTGTGGTGTTTTCAAGCCTTTAGATCTTTCTCTCTGTCACTTTTTGATTTACCTCTGCCCTACCCTTTCTGACTTTTTTGGATTTCAGTATGATCGTGTAAAATTACAGTTTTTCGATTTTTTCCCCTTGGCAGGCTGATGCTGCACCAGAACTACATAAAGAAGAGGTGCGATGATCACCCTTTCCCCTTCCTCTCCTATGATGCCTTTCTCATTACGGCAGTTAGCTTTCCTTATCCTCCTCTAAAACATTATCATATCCCTTCTCTCCTCTTACACTCCCATCTAATACCATAGAAACGTGTCAAACTCTAAGCTGACGTTTTTGTCAGATGTGAAGGATCTGCGCGAGAACTTATTCCCCTGAGGAAAAACTCATCCATAATAAATAGTCTAGAAGTGCGCCAGGAAAAATACCAAGAGTATACATTCTATATTTGCATATATATCAAAGCGTTGTGCTCGATTGACAATGTTTTGGCCTAATCTCATTGTACACTATTCCTTGCTCTACTTCATTTCAAATTGCGAATTATTTCGGACATTGTTATTCTTAGGGTATATTGTCATGTTGGTTGCTGATTTTGAAAGAGTATGATGCAAATCATGAAGCGTAATAATAGCCTGGATTCGAAGCGATTCAAAAGAATAAAACTGGTCGACTAGAATGTGTATCACATTCGAGTAAATCGTCTCGATCAATATCAACTGTTTGTCCGAACCAGTTGTGATCCAATGAATATTTGCGCGGAAAGCTTTCGAAAATAGTTATCTCCAGTCTGGTTGGTTCAATAAACATCTGTTGCTCAGAACCAGCTGTTCTCTAGGTCTCCATTACGAAATATCAATTTTTAAAACAGGTATGCCTCTTTGTTAAACAACCTGTATGATGTAACCAGATCGATGCAACATTAATGCAATCATCTGTAGCTTCGAGATAAAAAGATAAATACACGCATTTCGATTTGTAAAACTCATCAACATATCAAGCTTAATCAATAAAAAATTGAGCATAATATTAAACGGGAAAGTAACATCACATAATTATGTTTCTGTGCGTTTTTGCACGACCACAGCTGTGACTTTTTTTTCTGTTTGGCAGTACGATTCCGTCCTCTGTAGAATGCACGCTTATGAAACAATGTTATAATTTGTGACTTAATTCTTACCACCCGCCCCTTTCTCTTTCTCTTCAAAGTAGTGTAAAACATTGTTTACGAATTTATATAACTTCTTGCCGTCATAGTGAAAGCATTAAAGATTAGTTTCTTTGTGTAGTTTGAACAAGAAAATTGATCTCTCGTCTGATTCGTGCTCTTCGCTTCTTAGATCTCGTAAGGTGATCCCGTCTCGAGATTGCCTTCGACAATTATCGTGAGACATCATCAACACGATACTACAAGGATAAATGCAGGCCATAAGTTTCCAGAAGAGGGGATGTGATAAGGAAAAAGAGACAGTACAGTATGTACCTTATGTATCCTTACTTGCATAACATCTAAATATTTTACATTTCTTTATCCACAGGGAGAAGAAGACCCTCGAAATTCGGAAGATCCCATTAAAGCAGTAACATCCGGTCCCTCCTCACATCCTCAATCGGAGGAAAACAAAGACGCCGATGATAGCACCAGACTTCTTCAGGCCACAGACAACAGTGCCACCAATATAACAAACACTAACACCTCTGCAATTACCTCTACCAAGCCTCAAAACATAGACAACGCTGAAGGTGTGAGCAAAGTTAATGCAAAACAGACACAAGCTGCCGAAGGAAACGGTAAAAGTATTCCTCTGCTTGACAGCGGTTCACTTTCTCAAGAGGCGGATCCAAGTGACTCCGAACCTCTTATTACCCATACTGAGTCATCTGCTCCTTTGAAGGACGAGTCGAACTCTCTTAGCTCCACCCATAGCCGCCCTCCTCCTGACCAACCGGATATAGCGTCTTCCACACCAGAAAACGTTAGCACTCCTCGTAGGCGTCGTCAACAGAAGCGTCCCTTGTCAAGCCCTGCATCTATACGACACAGCATCAGATCAGAGTCACAACAGCATACAACTGGCAATAACTCTGAAACAAAATGTGAAGCGCCTGAGACTGTAAAGTCCTCCTATGACAAGGAGAAGAATGACGGACCGTCTGCTAACTCAACATCTGGTACTGAAACTGCTCGTGGTGTATCTCACAGTCCAGCCAGGGCCTGGGGCCGCTCTGCATCGCACGAAGAACCGTCACGTATTAGGAGGGAGGTGCACCTCGAGTCTTCACAGCTACAATCTCCTGCAGCCTCAGGTGTTACACACCATGATGCGGTGTTGAAAGAGCTCACTGCCCATTCCCGTTTCCAGGCGTCAGAGCAACGAATTCATCAAATCGTCCAAAATCGGGGACATAAAGAAACAGGCGTTACGAACGCACCACAGAAGTCACAACAGCACCAGTACCTGACTGAGCAGCAGCAGCTGACTCTTCAACGCCTGAAGCATCAAGAACAAAAACATCAAAAGCAACGTCAACAACAAAAACAACGACAAGGTCAACAATTACAGCAGCATTTTCAGCTACCTCAACAAGAAGAAAATAAAACTTTAAAAAATATATCTTACAGCAGCGCCCATCAGCTCTATCAGCAAGAAATCTGTCAACAGGGTAGCGAGCATTTAAACAAGGCCGACAGCAGTGAACAACAAAGAGAGCAGCGACATTTACAGCAACCTTACCCTCAATTTCACCACCAACATCACGAACTTTACCAACAGCAGCAGCAGCATCGCCAACCCAATCAAGAAGGAAATTTTCATCTGTACCAGCAATATCAAATATACCAAAATGAAGTTCAAAAGGAGCAGCAACAGAAATATCAGCTTTACCGAGAGCCCTATCCATCGGAGCATTCTCAAGAACAAATTCGGTTCAGTCAATACGCTTTGCCTTCCCATGTATCTCGGAGTTATGATCCTTCCCAGTCACCAAATCTGTATCACAATGAATTAACTTTGCAGAACCCATACAGACGCCACGCACCACAGAAAACCTACCAAGAGCACTCCCAACAAACGCATCCTCAATATCAAAAGATTCAGCAAAAATATCCGCATCAGCAGAAGCAACGGCATAATTCGCAAGAAAGACGCCAAATACAACAGCAACAACAGCACGAAGGGAACCACCAACAGCAGCAATTATTGAAACAACAACAACAACAACAACAACAACAGCAGCAACAACAACATCTCCAACAGCAAAGACTTCAACATCAGCATTCCCAAGAGCAATTCCTAAGTCAAGATAGATTACTATTGCAACAGCAACAACAAAATCAACAGAAACAGAGAGGTCATGACATCTCCCATTCCGCATCTGTCCCATCAACGTTTGTACAACATCACTCACAGCCTCTTCCCTCAAGTATCACAGACACACCACTTCAAGCGACCCGATCCTTTGAACGTGGCCGTCCACCTACCAAGGATTCTCTGTCTTTGCCGGCAGCATCTTTGTCTAGCCACACCGTCCACCCCCCTTCCTCACCGTCCTCTTCATCGTCATCACTCATCGCCATCACCAAGTCTCTCATCCCCAACAATATCGGGCCATATACAAGCGGTGAGCAGCACGCCGTCTATGCAAACGTAAGACCTCCGAATGGTGCGGCATTTGGTTTGGGCCCAGTTGGGCTGGAAATGGGTATAAAAAGTATGGAAGTAGAGGACGACAGCTTCGTGGTAGAGACTGTAGAAATCATAAAGAGGCCGGGACAGACTCTCGGTTTTTACATCCGGGAAGGCAATGGTTATGATCGATCTGATGGAGTGTTCATCTCCCGGATCCAGATGGGCACTGTCGCCCAAAGCAATGGGCTGCTTCACGTCGGAGACGAAATTGTCACGGTCAACAATGTACAGGTCGGAAACATGTCGCTGGACGACGTGGTCATTCTTATGTCCATTCCAAAGAAACTGGTCCTTACCATTCGGACGCGGCGGAGCAGCAGCAAAAACAAGTCATGCCCTGCGCTTCCCGTGCTGCCGGCAGAGAGGCCAGAGCCTCCAATTGTTGTTCTCAAGAAGGGGCGCTCCTCCTCAGCATCAGCTCTGGAAATGACGGAAAAATGCCCAGACTTGTACGAGCCAGGCCAATCATTCGCGCAGTACCCTCTTCAGGTAAGAGCAATATTGTATATCTTTCACTTAATTTCAAATAGACGTTTCCCGCTGAGTCTTTAACTTAAAATTATCTACATGCCTATAAATCAATCATTGTTTAAAATTATTTTCGTCGAAGGTTTTGTATAAAATATACATAAAAACATAAAAAAATATACCAGTAAATACACTAGTAGTAGTAGTAGTGGTGGTAGTAGTAGTAGTAGTAGTAGTAGTAGGAGTAGTAGGAGTAGTAGGAGTAGTAGGAGTAGTAGGAGTAGTAGGAGTAGTAGTAGTAGTATTAGTAGTAGTAGTAGTAGCAGCAGCAGCAGCAACAGTAATAGTAGTAGTAGGAGTAGTAGCAGCAGCAGCAGCAGCAGCAGCAGCAGCAGTAGTAGTAGTAGTAGTAGTAGTAGTAGTAGTAGCTGTAGTAGTAGTCGTAGTAGTCGTAGTAGTCGTAGTAGTCTAAGTAGTCGTAGTAGCAGCAGGTAGTAGTAGTAGTAGTAGTAGTAGTAGTAGTAGTAATAGTAGCAGCAGCAGCAGCAGCAGCACAGTAGTAGTAGTAGTAGTAGTAGTAGTAGCTGTAGTAGTAGTAGTAGCAGCAGTAGTCGTAGAAGTCGTAGTAGTAGTAGTAGTAGTAGTAGTAGTAGTAGTAGTAGTGGTAGTGGTAGTGGTAGTAGTAGTAGTAGTAGTAGTAGTAGTAGTAGTAGTAGTAGTAGTAGTAGTAGTAGTAGTAGTAGTACTAGTAGTAGCAGTAGTATCAGAAATAGTAGTAGCATAGTAGTAATAGTAGTTGCAATTGTTGTTGTTGTTGTAGTAGTAGTAATAATAGTGGTAGTGTTAGTAGTAGTTATAAATTATTTTAAAACTCCGCGGAGCTCTTGGTGATTCATATAAAGGATAAAATGGCCTTTTTATCTCACTCTATTCCCTTTGAGCTGGATACTTACCTACCAATTCTTAAACAAGTAATATAACTTTCTTATGTTATATTGTATAAAATAAACTGAAGAAGTTATATCCATTAAAACACTCATTCGTCGATTATCCCAAGCTCACATAACCAGTTACTTCATTAAGTAACTTAAGAGACGTATACATTTTCGTTGTTTCCTTCTTTTCTTCTTTTTCGCACTTTCTCTTTTAAAAGATCGTCTTGGTTTTGTACGTCTTCAGCTTTCTCAAGTGATCATCATCATAATATTTGGCACTATGCCCATCGTATAAGTCTGCTCCCCCACCATAGCGAGTTCTCTCTCTCTCTCTCTCTCTCTCTCTCTCTCTCTCTCTCTCTCTCTCTCACACACACACACACTCTTTTCTAATCGAAAAAAAGAAACAACAGAAAACCTTCCCCACAAATACACCTAAAGTTACTTTTCTTTGTAAGTCGCTTTAAATTTAAGTGGATAGGAAATTATTTATACACACTTTTTTAATGCCTTAAATTTCAAAGTTAACAGCAGGCTTTCTGGAAATATCTTTCATGAGATGCATAACGAAAGTGACACAAAGACGGGGTTAGGGGCAGAGAACGAAAGAGACTGAAAAGAACTGGGGCTTGCCGATTGTAATTCATAGAAAAGGCCAAAGAGATTAACTTAAATATCCTGTTCTTGTTGTGGAAAGAGGATTGTACCCTTCTGACGTAAATCTTGCACGCTACATTAGAAGAGTTCCGCGTGTGTTAATGTGTGTGTGTGTGTGTGTGTTCTACTTTTATTTGTCATTATTAACTCTGCTAGTAGAGCCAAACAATAAACAGACTAAAAGTCACTACGCGGAGGAATAAAGATAAATTGCTGTTTTAGAAATGCAGTTTTCACCGCTCCAACAGCCATATATTTAAATGCAAAACTGTATTCGGCAAATGGCACCAGGGAATTTTAGGAGATTGAGAAATAAGTTTAGTTTATAGAAATTAAATTAAGGAACGGCGCTGGACAAGAATATCCAGTTTAGATAGTTGACATTCATAGCAAATGTTCCAACAAAAACTGACGATTCTTGCTTCAAGTGAACTTTCACAATTTAGTTATCGATATACAGGGGGTGGGGGTGTTTTTCTTAAATTTATTTTTATTTGTTTTGTTTTGTTTTTAAATAGAATATATTATTGTTTATAATGCCGAGATGGTGCAATAAAGAAGTCAACTACACATTGAATATTGCAAGGAGGAACATACCCCGCCCCACCTTTTTTTTGAGGGGGTGGGGGCGGGTCGGGGGGAGGGGGAAGAAACCTTATATTTTCAGTCTTGTGGGAAGGGTTGAGACGGTGGAAGGACGTGAGATTAAGGCCTTTAAAAAAAAAAGAAAAAGAACTGGTTGTTGACCCAACGCAACGGTAATATGTTCAAAGAAGCACAGGTTTGGATAATATTTTATTTTCCGTGTTTTTTTCCTTCTCCTCCTTAAAATCGAAACGCAATTAATGATGATGTTAATTTATTATAGCTACAGACTGCGTATGATATGGATGCTAATAGTATTGGTAATTTAAAATAACATTGAATGACCGTATTGGCAATGGTTTCAGAGGTGTTCTCATTTTTTTTTAATTTGAATTAAAGATAAAGTTTTCGTATAATGATGATACGATCATACTCTGCCTCAACCAAAAATTTATAACGAAAATAAAAATAAAACCAAAACAAAAAAGCAACTTCATATTTGTCTTTCATTTCCTTTTAAAATCCTTAGGCTGCAGACTATGCACCGCGTCGTGATATTTCTGGAAACTCTGCTCCTCACGAGAGACGTGCAACTAGCGCAGATAGGAGCGGTGCAGGGGGAACTTCTCCTTCCTCCAGATATGCCAGTATCTTCATCTCACCTGGACGGGCTGAGGCTAAGCTTCTCAGTGACGACGGCATGGACAGCAGTAACTCAAGCAACGAGGGATCCTTGCCGAGGAGTATCGCGTCCAGCAAAGGCGGATCCGAAGCTCGGCAGGGGCCCAACTTAAATCAGCAGGAGATGGCCGGTCTTGGCGAGTCGCCCCTGCATCACCAGTACCAGCAACACCTCCAGCACTACCCTGGTGGCTACATGAGTGTCACAAATCCCATTTATGATCAGTTTCCAGACAGAGAATCCAGACAATCATGGCAGCCAGGACCAGAAGCGGCGCTGAGTCGAAGGGCTGGGGGTATAGCCAAGTCACCATCAAGACCAAGTTCGCATGCTCAGCAAACTGGGAGTGGTATTGTCGGAGGAGCTGGCGCTGGCGGTTTAAGGGGAAGGCAAGGTGCGGGACTGGATGTTCCACATGCCTTTAAAGAGCCGCCTTACATGAATATAGGTGCTATCAGGGAGGGTTTGTCGCAGCAACAGGGATACCAGCAGCATTCTCATCACCACCAACACCAGGTCCACCCGCACCTACTACCACACCACTTTCCTCCAACCTCCCAGTCATATCACTACCCATTCCAATCATCCTCTCCGCAGCAGCAGCAACAACAACAGCAATTCTCCCTTTATCCTCAAGGTGTAGGCGGCGGCGGTACTGGAGACGGCGGGGGAGGTAGCTTGTCCCAGCATTATCGAGGTGGCATACCCTTGTCGCTTCTTCCTCAGGAAGATCGTAGAGGCCAGGAGCGTCTCCGCTCACTTCTCTCTGCCTCCTCTACCTCCAAGTCTCGCTACGGTCGGTTGCTTAGAAGCCGCTCACCCGAAGGCTGTTACAACTCGGACTCCGAAATTGTGTTCTCCAGAGACCAGCACCACGCTCAGCCCCAGGATGGGGGCCGTGGGTTCGCGTCCGACTACGAAACGTACGGTGGCGCGTTCAGTGATGACGAGCCAGTTTACTCAATTCCACGGGTTCCGTCCAGCTCTTCATCCGAGCTAGAGATGTTGTTGAAAAAGTTCACCACTCTCTCTCAGGAGTTACAGCAAGAGCAAACGCGACTCAAGAGACAGCTCAGCTCAAGAGATAAAGGTAAGAAACTAATTTTTATTATCTCCAAAATTATAATTATTCTAAAAGAAATAAGTGAATTAAGTCAAATTAAGAGTATGGAAAGTAAGCTTTGCTAATTATTAGCACTTACGCATTTGGAGGTTCTGGTAGAGTAACTTTTGAATGTATGGATGAAAAGGGAAAAAATCTAGGATGTGAATGTAAGTTTATCCGGAAAGTGTGTGTGTGTATAAGGGTGGGGACAGGCTCTTTAGTTCTTCATTTCATGTTCAAGATAAAAAGAAGAGCAACGATGCTTTCATGAGTCCCAGCTTAGAGAATAACGCTCTTTGTGGGAGAAAACGGTTAACAAAAGGGAGAGACAAATGATGAATTGAGTTGTACCATATTTGCCACAGACCACATTATGTCGTCCTAAACTTAAAGAAAAAGAAAAATGTCAAAACTAGTACTGAACTATCAGAATCTCATGAGCATCTTATATTTGACGAACACATGGCAAAACTTTTTTTATTAAGCAAACGGAACATCTCCTAGAGAGGTTAATTTGAAACAAAATTTAGCTAATTTTGTGGGACATCTTGTCAATATGGAAAGGTGTAAGTTAAAGAGAGAGACCCAGCTATAGGGCACAAGGTAAAATTAAAGGAACATGCACTCTGAAACATACCGCCTAGAGGAAACATTTTTATAAGGATGGCAAAAGAATGATTTTCTGAAGATGAAAAAAGAAATTGCTCCTAGAATTATTTGAAAGAAAAAATTGAATGTAGTCTATATACCAGAAGGGGGTATACTATAGGTACACATTATTGAAGAAAACAATATCAAGTCGTAGAAAATGCAGTATTATGAAGAAAAGCACAAATTTCTGTCCAAAACAAAGTTACCTTTTCAAATTTAAAGGCATTACCGTTTTGTTTATATATTAATATATAATTGCAAAAAGTTGACACCGTCCTTTAAAGGCTTACATGAAATATATTTTTGATAGCTTGATAAAGACATCTAGGTAAAAACATTAACGACAAAGTAAACTATATATAAAACTACTTTTTGGTTTACTAGATATTGAACCGTAGAGCTAAAAAAATCGACAAAGTAACAATAGGAACAGAAATATCTATAACGCCTAAAAGATTGTCAATCTGTGAATAAAAGAAAGAACACATCGAATACAATTCACTTTTAGACCTCATTTCCAATAATATGTTTGCCTCTAAATATAGAATCTTCATAATAACTCCTCAAAATTTCTGGCACCTCATATTTTAAAACTGGGAAGATCGTTAAATTACCAAGACTGTAAAACGAAAATATGACAATATGCATTTGTTAGCCTGTGTGAAGAAGATAATTATAAACACTCGCTTGCTTTCATTTTTTTTTTTGCGTTTAACAACGTCTTGCTAATGAGCGAATGTATTTTAAAATCAGCAGTTAGCAAACCAACAACACAATTCCGTATTTAAAAAAAGTTGAAACAAAAATTCATGATCCATATTGTTTGCTTATTCGAATCAAAATAAGTCGGAAGAGAAATCACTGATCAACGGGTAAAAGATAATTGTGAATTCCGAAACGAACTATCTAAATACATAAAAGATTTTCCCCAACAGTGTTACTTTGTACCTATCATGATGTGTAACATCAAAGGCTCCTCTTAAGGTTTTATGTAGATGGCTTGATCTTTTGCCTTCTTTGAATTAATAATCAATGCAGCCTTAATGGGTTCGCTGTTAAAATAAAACAATGGACAGGCAGCTGGGTGGGGTCTTCCAATCAATCGAAATACATGTAAACCAAACTAATAATAATTCAGCTTATCAATTCAGCATTATGAGCAGAGTAAAAAAATTGAAGGTCATTCCCTGGGGGAAAAGGGCAGCCCAAGATACTTAAGAGTGGCATTTGATCTTCCAATAATGGAGAAATACGAGACGGATAAATGTCAAATATGACGAATGCAGATGACAATCCTATTTAGAAAAAAATAAGAATAGATCGTTTTGGGCAGAATTCGGCAAAAAAGTCATGAACAAAATCGATGAAACTGTATTAATTTATTCCAGTCCATGAGAGTGACATAGATACGAGACAAACGGTTACTTGCATGGGATCCTCTTAGAAAACAAATTTTGAATACAGTTAAGTCAAGTCAAAGTGATCATTCAGTACAGAATAGGGAATCAAGCAATTCAAAGATGAAATAATAGAAAACAAGAAGTTTCGCCATGAGTAAAGTAAATTTTTAGAATCACAAACATTTTTGCTGAAGAACATAATCGAGACATTTACTACTCATCGCTATCTATCCTGTAGAACAAGCACAGTTAAATAAACTTTATTTTGATTGCCATAGAGGTGAGAAATGGTTAGGAATCTCCTTCATACTTTACTATCAAAGAACAAAAAATCTCAACACATTGTTTTGCGCAGAGTATCCAGGACTGGAACTTGTTGAAGGGATCAGCACATAAAACATTGCAGTATTTTCCAACAATGCTCGAATCCAATGTTAAAGTTACATATCAGGTTGGAATTGTCTTTAAATTCCCATTACAAGTTATAGTCCATCTCGAAAATAAAACCCACTATTACAAACTAAAACTATTATTCCTTTGCACATAAACAAAGAATAGCAGTAAGTTGCGTTTCCCCAGACCTCGTGAAAGAGAACTTGCAGAAATAAGTTCAAAATGTTTCCACGACACTCACACACAAACACACACAAAAGAAATAGTAGGTACTTCATAGAATGTGGTTTCGACTGGTCAAAAAATCGGGAAGCATTTTATATTAAGATTCGAATAATTTACAAAGAAAATTTGAGAGTGAGCATAGCATATGGTTTTCTAATGTTTTTTTTTTTATTCTGGACGAAATTGATGGCTTACCAATGCTAGGAATAACTCATCACTGTCCTGATTCCACAAAGTCTAGACAGAAAGGCCTTCTAGAAAACAAGTGAATATGTTCATCCTTGGTCAGACTAAATCGTTTATTATTCTGGGACATGATCTGAACTGCTGATCGAGATTTCTTACACACCACATAAACAATCTGCTTCAGTCAAAATCCTGTTATTGTAAAATGAAGCCATACTGCCAAAAGCTAAAGAAGAAGCAATGTTAAAGAGAGAGAGAGAGAGAGAGAGAGAGAGAGAGAGAGAGAGAGAGAGAGAGAGAGAGAGAGAGAGAGAGAGAGAGAGAGAGAGAGAGAGAGAGAGAGAGAGAGAGAGAGAGAGAGAGAGAGAGAGAAACAGGAGAAAGAGAGGAGGTTAAGGAATGAGAATAAATTTTGTAGAGTTATATGATTTTTTTACCCTACTTTCTTATGAAACATATTTTCATATTTTCTCACATTGCTGGTAACGCTTATGCCTACATTTATTTGGATGATAATGAAGAAAAACTTATCATCTCTTAAATCTGAAATTATATTAATAAGATAAATAAATTGATGAAAATAAGGTAAAAAAGACAGACGAGAGAGAGAGAGAGAGAGAGAGAGAGAGAGAGAGAGAGAGAGAGAGAGAGAGAGAGAGAGAGAGAGACAGACAGACAGACAGACAGACAGACAGACAGACAGACAGACAGACAGACAGACAGAGACAGACAAACAGACAGACAGACACACAGGCTCAGAGACAGACAGATAAAGAAAGAGAGAGATGGGGGAAGGAGAGTAATAGAATCAGTAAGAATGAGTGAAAGGGCCTAGAATAAGACAATCTATATGCAGATATTTTTTGAAAAGAGTAATCATTTTATGAATTCATTCTTTAGAAAGGAGCACTTTTTGATTTGCCAGTAATATATTCCATTATTTTCCTTCTTAAGGAGGTGGACCATTAGCTCTGACACGAGCTGACAGTGTATCAGGTGATGAGTATGTGTGCGCAGGTCCTTCTGGTCAAGCGTCTCCAAATCCCGTGCGCCGAGCGGCTGCGACTCAGACTGCTGGTCTTCAGCCCCGCCTCTCTCGACACGTGAGCGTGGATGCTCCGCCCTCAGCAGCATCTTTTCTGTATGGCACCTCTCAGCATGAATCGCACCCAGATCTAGCTGGGCGTGTCAGTCATGGGGGCGTGGTTATCTCCACCTCTCAGACGTCGACTCAGCTGGGCAGGCAGCAACAACAACAGGGACTTCTTGATGACCCTGGCGGATCTCCGGCATCTCAAGCCATCTCAAGCCGGCTTCGAGACATGCATTTAACTCGTAAGCCATTACATATTCCCTATAGTGAGTTCGAGCCATACAAGGTTGATATGCGGAAGCGTGTGGAGATGACACGCTCTGGTGGTCTCGATGGTCTTCTCAGTGTACATATTATGTCAGGGCAGGGTCTAAAATCTTCCAAGACAAGCCTTCGTGATCTTTACTGTGTGGTCGCGGTGGATTCGCTCAACAAGGCTCGGACCATGATCAGAACCGGTGCTATTAACTTCGATTGGGACGAAGCTTTTGACGTTGATCTTGAAGATTCTAAAGAAGTATCGTTTCTCATTTATCATTGGGACCCTCACTTTAAGCACCGACTCTGTTTCCACGGGTCTATCCTTCTTCCAGGGTACGTTGTCAGCAGTCACAAACGCCATGTAGCCATTAAACTTGAACCTAAGGGAATTCTGTTCGTGACATTACTTTACAAAGAGCCAGCCATTTCCCTCCAGCGTCTTCCCTCTGTGCGTAAGAACGCTCTCTTCGGAGTAGAGCTAGAGACTGTAATTCTTCGCGAGGCTTCCGGCTTAAACGTACCCCGCTTAGTGCACAAATGTGTTTTGGAAGTAGAGAGGCGTGGCTTGGAGACTGTGGGCATATACAGACTATGTGGCAGTGCTCGAAGGAAGGCCATGCTAAGAGATGCTTTCCAGCTCGACTCCGCCGGGGTGGACCTGTCTGCTGAGAACGTGTCTGATATTCACGTCGTCACCGGTAGGTATTATGATTCGCTGATAGGTGTTCTGTGTTACTCTATTGGCCTGTCTGCTGATAACATGTCTCATATTCACGTCGTTACCGGTAGGTATAATGATTCGCTGATAGGTGTTCTGTGTTACTCTATAGACCTGTCTGCTGAGAACGTCGTCACCGGTAGGTATTATGATTCGCTGATAGGTATTCTGTATTACTCTATTGGCCTGTCTGCTGAGAACGTGTCTGATATTCACGTCGTCACTGGTAGGTATTATGATTCGCTGATAGGTATTCTGTGTTACTCTATTGGCCTGTCTGCTGAGAACGTGTCTGATATTCACGTCGTCACTGGTAGGTATTATGATTCGCTGATAGGTATTCTGTATTACTCTATTGGCCTGTCTGCTGAGAACGTGTCTGATATTCACGTCGTTACCGGTAGGTATTATGATTCGCTGATAGGTGTTCTGTGTTACTCTATTGGCCTGTCTGCTGAGAACATGTCTCATATTCACGTCGTTACCGGTAGGTATAATGATTCGCTGATAGGTGTTCTGTGTTACTCTATTGGCCTGTCTGCTGAGAACGTGTCTGATATTCACGTCGTCACTGGTAGGTATTATGATTCGCTGATAGGTATTCTGTATTACTCTATTGGTCTGTCTGCTGAGAACGTGTCTGATATTCACGTCGTCACCGGTAGGTATTATGATTCGCTGATAGGTGTTCTGTGTTACTCTATTGGCCTGTCTGCTGAGAACATGTCTCATATTCACGTCGTTACCGGTAGGTATAATGATTCGCTGATAGGTGTTCTGTGTTACTCTATTGGCCTGTCTGCTGAGAACATGTCTCATATTCACGTCGTTACCGGTAGGTATTATGATTCGCTGATAGGTGTTCTGTATTACTCTATTGGCCCTGTCCGCGGAAAGCTTCAAGTAACCATTTGGGGAAGGAAGAAGAAAATTGTATGGCTATATCTTCGTTTGTTTTTTTTAAGACGAGATCACCTCAGAAATGTATGTTAATCAGAAAGCGGTTGAGAGAGACCGAGAGACAGACAGACATAAAGACAGACTGACAAACAAATCAAGATAGACGAAAAGAGAGATTCTTAAATAAATTCACAGTGCCTTAAACGTTGGTCTCAAAGTTTGAATGTGTCCGTTTTTCTGTTTCGTTCTTTATTTTTGCTCTCTCTCTCTCTGTCTCTCTCGTTCTCTCGCTTTTTCTATGTCTGTCTGCCTCCTTCTATCTATCTGCCTCTCTCAATCTATTTTTTTCTGCATTTTGCATAATTCACTCTGTCTTTGACTCACTGACTGTAAGTACAAAAGTTCCTTCATATAGGAACACGTGTGAACTCATTCGGAAAAATTTCTTCTCCCAAGACTTCCAAAAAGAATCAGAGGGCGTAAACAAATTTCGAATTACTGCTCTCTGTGTCTCTTTCTCTTTCTGTCTGTCTGTCTGTCTGTCTGTCTGTCTCTCTCTGTCAGTTTGTCTATCTGTCTATCTGTCTATTTGTTTGTCTGTTTGTCTGTCTGTCTGTCTGTCTGTCTGTCTGTCTGTCTGTCTGTCTGTCTGTCTGTCTGTCTCTCTCTCTCTCTCTCTCTCTCTCTCTCTCTCGCTCTCTCTCTATGAAAACTGCCTCAACTCGATTGAAGCTCCGCTGTTAGCAGCCGGTGTAAAGTCTGACCTCAGCTCTAATCTGCCTAACAAAACATATTGTGCATATGGGTATTTTGTAGATTTTCGTCTGTGAGCCTTATCTCGTGCTCTCTAATCATTCTTTGCTGCTTGTATCTTGCCATTCCCCAACTAGCGCTTTCAAGTAATGTGCCGCTTAATTGAGCCTCCTAGTCATGCTGGTGCAGTTGTCTCTCCGATCTTTTTTGGTATATACAGTTACTATGATGCTTTGCGGAAAAAGACTAATCGGCAACTCGTCTTGAATTGACATAATAATTCTGTTGCAGAAAACAATACTACAGCATGTACGATAATTAGTCTGGCAAACTTTTGCTCTCCATATTTCTTACTAGTGCGAGTTATTTGGTCACAGTTCTTACATACACAGACGCCAAGTACAATGCACTCTCCCTCTGAGGTTAAAGCTGCAATATTATTCAAATATTTGAATGTTTATCGCACCCGCAGGCTTGTCTCATCGATTATACACAACTGGAACTGCCACAGTATGAGCCAGGTCACTTATTTGACATAAGAATAATGCCGGTGCAGACTTTCATGACGCTTTGTATGGATGGATTGGTTAATTCTGAGAAAAATCGCAACATTTTTTTGGGAATACGCTCCGGGTACCACTGGAGGAACCAACCCTGTTTTTATCTCTTTACTGTAGTGTGAATTTTACAGTTTCTGTAATGGAAAAAACTGTATATATATTATTTCCGGCTCTATTATACACTCTAAAGATTTTGATAGGTTGACAAACAAAAATGAGTGGCAAAAACAAATACTTGTGTGGCACTTTAGTACTCAAGACTGCAGTTACCCCATAAAAATTACCTCATTTTAAAATTTATTCATCATTTCTTTACACTAGCAAAACTTAGAATAGCCTTAAACCACAGAGTAAATGGAACGAAACTGACTTCAAAGATAGAAATCACTTCGAGTGGAGGGTACTCATCAAGATGCCCTAGATAACAAATAGTCTTCTGAAAAACCTCTCACCTCCTGCATCCACCTCCTTTCTCCCTTTTTTCACCTTTTACAAGTGTTTGACCCTAAAGTCGCAGTGACACAAGGGATTTGTAGATCTACGTTGCTGTATCTAATTAGATCTTAACGCACTTCCTACGATTAAAACAAATCTGTTCATTCTGAAGCAGCCGCTCAATCCATCTGTTCTAAACGCACCAAAAATAGTTACTGGCCACAGCTGTCCTGACTAATTTTTTTCCCCTTAACTTGAGCTTTACAGTCTGCACTGGAGATAACAAGGCTGACGATCTTATGAATCCTCTGGCACCAGTCTCAACTAATATTATCTTGGCCTTGTAGACAGCCTTCTAATTCTATGATCAGTTTCTATTATTTTTCTTTTGGAGCTGTGGGCCCCTTCCATTCTACTTTTGGCAACATGGAGTCGCTAGCTCAACCATGATAATTTGATGACGGGAAACCGAATGAATCACAATATCTGGCCCTAGTTTCGTTTTCCTCATAGCATTTGGATGGTTACCCCATTCAGGAGGATCTGCTGTCGTCACAACCGTATAACTTGTAGTCCTGGTATCTTTATTTTATAATGCGCCAGAAAAACACATTCACGGGTCCTTTGGGGATTCCAAGACTATCATCTACCAGTAACATGATGTTCAACCAGAACTTCTACACTGCCTTTTTCTGATATCAATATTGTTTTTCTTTCCATGACTTGTAGAGTACAACTCATAATCCTACTGGGGAAAACTGCTTATAAATAATAATGGTTATTTAGGCTTATTGTCTAGCGTTTCAACCACGCATTAATTAGTGATATTTTAAAAAAGTGGCAACAAAAGATGGAAGCTTCTGTTTAAAATATCTCTTAAGTAGTAAATGGAAAAATTCTAACTGGTTTTGAACTAACAGGGATTGGGGGAAAGGAGGGAGGGGGATAGAGAGAGAGAGAGAGAGAGAGAGAGAGAGAGAGAGAGAGAGAGAGAGAGAGAGAGAGAGAAAGAGAGAGAGACAGAGAGACAGAGAACTATAGATGCGACAGAAATGCCTTTGGCGATAGGCGAGACTTTAATTTTATTTTTGTGTTATAATATGGTGGACGGAAAATGGATTCCGGATGTTGCAGAAAATTGAAAGAGAATGTGATAATATGGCAAAGAAAATATATGGGTGCCGTTGTTGAAAAAAAAATTGGGTTGAAAAATTAAAGTGAAAAAGAAGCTCAATAGACGGAAAACAAGAAAAAGTTTAGACAAAATAGTTTTTGGAATGAAACGAAGCACAAAAGATAGGAATCAAGTCACAAAGTGGGAAAGGATCATCGAAAAGAAGGAATAAGAAAGGAAACAATGTTTCGTGGGTTCTATTCAGGGTCATATAAATTGAGAGAGAGGGAGAGAGAGAGAGAGAGAGAGAGAGAGAGAGAGAGAGAGAGAGAGAGAGAAGAGACGTGAAGAGAAGTGGAGAGAGAATGGGAATGGGAATAAGTTGACATACATATATAGATATAGAGATAGATACATAGATAAAGATATATAGATAGATAGATTGGCAGATAAAAATACAAAGAAAAAAAGAGAGAGGGAGAGGGAAAAGGAGAGGGGTGGGGGGGAGGGAGGAAGGGAGAGAGAGAGACAGAGAGAGAGAGAGAGAGAGAGAGAGAGAGAGAGAGAGAGAGAGAGAGAGAGAAAGCCTTACAGAGAACAAGAACAGAGAGAACTATTGCTTCTATGTGGAATGGCATACATTTGTGAGAAAGTACGCTAAAAGAAGTGCAAAAAAAAAAAAAAAAAAAAAAAAAAACAAAAACCCCCCCCCCAAAAAAAAAAAAAAAAAAAAAAAAAATAACAACAACCAAACAACTATATTATTATGATATTATTATGAATAATGCGGGTTAGATTTATCACTCTCATCAGAAATATGTCTTTTTTCGCAGTGCTCATGCTTCTTCTCTTTTCCACAGGCGTCCTCAAGGACTACTTGCGGGAACTTCCTGAGCCTCTGTTCACCAACGCCCTATACCAGATGCTCCTGGATGCCTTAAGCGTGAGGTTGCCGTGTGATCCAGAGGGAAGCGCCAAGCTCATGCTCAGCATTCTGGAATGCCTTCCTTCAGCCAATCAGGTTAGTTTACTTTTCTTTTCCGAGCATTGAGTATTGAAAGCTAATTTTCTCAAATCCAAATCAAGTTTTAGATCTTAAAAAACATTATCAAGCAGTTAAAGTCGAGATGGCAGCTAAGGATTGCTGCAAGACTATGCATTTTCAGGCATTTTTATAGTAATTCATAGCGTCTAATAAACTAGCAAATAGATCAGGAAAATACAGAATTAACTGAGCTCTCATCATGATTAGCCAAATGGAAAGTCATTTTCTAGCTTCACAAACTTCCTTAAGCTCATTCCGTTACAATTTTTTTTTTCATAGACAGTGAGATGAAAAGCCTATAAGCTATTTGCAAAATAAAACAGTGAGCATCTATTGCCGAACCAGTTATTAACCCTACACGAAACCAACAATATCAACGATCTAACTAAGTCCATCCAAAGCACATAACATTTGCGGTTTAAAAATTGTAAAAACTAAGTTTCTATCTATTAATTAAATCGCTGATGAATGCTTTGAACGCACAATCATATTTTTCTCCACAACCAGGATACGATGGCACTACTTTTAAACCATCTTCGGAGAATTGCCGCTCATAGCGATAAAAACAAGATGGGAATTGATAATCTGGCTATATGCTTTGGACCAGTACTTTTGTGCCCTGCACCAAATTCTACTCCTGATCCTTTGCTTGACTTCCGGAAGCACATCGAAGTTTTGCGCTACCTGCTAGAAATTTGGGACTATGATGGCAGTTCCAGTAAGAGTTAAGATAACATAGCCATTATTCGTTATTTATTTACTTTTTTACTCTGTAACTCTATCAATTTAATTACTTAATCTGTCATCTAGAATATGCTAAATTCGTACATGAATATTTTCATAATTAGAGACCTTTTAAAGCACTCTTTATTTGATTTTTTTTTTGGTTATCACAATAAAATAATATTAACTTTATGGCTGTTTTGTTAATACCAAAACCTTCAAACAAATTTATTTCATACTATCCGCCCGCTAAAGTGAATGACCAATTTTTTTTTGTTTACTCCTGTGTTGTTTCTTTTTTTTTCCTCTTTATTTTGGCAGAGAGGTGGGTGGAAAAAAAAAAAGGGGGGGGGGGGCTGTGTTTTGACTGTGTATTTTAAACGTGTTTCCACTCTTTTCACTGATGATTTACTTTTTTTTGTAATGGAAGCAACATCTCTAGACCGTTTCTTGAGATTTAGACGTCTATTTTTTTATCAAAATGAACCGATGAACAGACTTTGTGTACATGTATTCTTCTTACTTTTCATTGGCCCTTATAAAAAAAGGTACTGGCACTTCCAAATCTCCAACCGCCGACACAGTGGTCTCTATGGAAACAGGGGACTCATCTCTAAAGACGAGCTCAGGTCAACAAGTGAACCAACCCGAGCCTAGTTTGAGGAACTTATCACATGAAGGAGAGGACACTCGCAAAGCAGGAGACATTGCTGTCCGTGAGGGCAGCTTACCTAGACATTGATAGCAGCTGCTTTCTAGTCATTTAATAAATTTAGATAACTTGTCAGGATTGCTACACGCGAGTATAGAATTGCAGTGAACAATTAATATAAATTATCAAAAAATCAAGTTTAATTCGGATGTGTGTAATTCTGATTTAGGATTGGGTAGCCAAAAGTAACTGTAATGTGGAAAAATGAGACTCAACATGGTGTGTTTCAAGTTAATATAAAAGTAGAAAGCTTTCTTTTTTTTTTTTTAATTCTGCTGGCAAGGAACATTTATCATTGTCTGCAACTCGCTGATTAGGGCAATGTTCAAGCAATCCTAGAAAGTATTTAATTAGTGATGAGTGTGTATAGGTTTCATATATATTATGCAGTTTTATACATCCTGGTTCTTTGGTCCATATAAATCATCTGAAAGACATGAAATATGGGTAGAACATAAAGGAAAACACCTGCAGACTTCTACCTTTTATCCTCTAGTCTTTTCAAAAGCGAGAAACTGTGGTGAAGGAGATGCAAAACAACGATTTTTGTCAAAGCTTCTTTATTTATCAGCCATTGCGAACACAATATCATTGCTATAATAGGTATTTATTGTGAACCAATACTATCTGTGTATTCAAGAGGAAAGTCCAGTCTCTATAGAGTTTTATTATGTCTGTTTTTATTATTCTTTTTGCTGTTGATGTAAATGTCATGTGAATAAAACTAGACAAAAGTTTTCAATGCACAGCAATGATATTAACATTCTAGGTCATAATACGCAATTGAACAGGAAATGCCTCTAGGTTTTTATACACATATGTTATTTGTTTCAGCTATAACTGGCAATGCTAGATCTCTTGTAAATAGTTCATAATTGTATTTCTGTAATAACAATTGGAGTTTTATTATAATACAGGGCATACACTTATTTCTATATTTCTGACCTGGCCTGGTTTCAAGGCATGGAACTGCTTGTTAAAGTAACTATCTGGGAGAAATTTATGGACAAAAGTGCTGCATATGCTACAGTTGTTTTTCCACAAAATTTGGTGTAATTGGAAATCTGTTAATGCATGTCAGTCAATGTAGCTAGAAGTCATTTTGTATGTGAATTAAATATGTGCTAGCTAGTCAACAACACTCCTGTGTAACAGTAATGTGAACTTAAGTAGCTCCAGGTAGCTAGTTTCTTGTAACATAAGGTCTATCATGCTGCCTTATTGTCATCTAGGATTGTATTATCAAGCTCCTGTACTGTCAACTCCTTCTTTCATTATGTTTTATTTCATTTACAAAAACTTTGAGAAGGAACACA